>JZKD02S0434658.1:37342-56571 GCA_000966675.3 Picea glauca
TTTACCTCTGAAAATCTCCTTATCTCTCCTTGTGGCTTCCCTGACCACTGAAAGTCACTTCTAGCCATCCCATCCTGTAGTGCTTCTCCTCCCGATTCCAATGAGCTATTACACTAAGAGGATCCTCCAAGTAATGTGTCCAAAATGCCCTCTTCGGTGATTTTAATTAACTTATAGCTCAAAATAGTCAAAATCATGGAAATCGTCGGAATGGAACGAAACCAAAGACAACCTATGAGAAATGGCTTATAATGATGGAATATAGTGATAAATTCCAACTGGACTCGCTATAATGAATATATTCATCCCATTACCCTTGAGTAATCAACATCCTAAAAAGAAAAGTGCTTAATGTTAAATTCATTAGACTCTTTTCTTTCTAGAAAACAAACATTAGACTAGGATTTAGGGCCTTAGTGCAGGGGTGGAAAGTAAATTCTCGAAGGCCATAAAACCGAAACTAGGAGTCACTGGTGGGTGTTAAAATCCATTAGTAACAAGAAGCGCTTGCCAAGAAATCTCCTCTAACACAAGAGTCAAGCGTGAGGTCACACTATAGAAAGTGGGGTGATATCTCCTCTCCACTTGTTTTGGTATTTGTGGACTACTACGTGTACAGGCGTTTCAAAAGTGTCAAGCCTCTTTGTGGGGAAATTCTTCTTGAAAATTAGGGATTAATTTCCCTACCCATACGTGCATTCCTAACCCATGACTATTGCGCCTGATTGTTGACTATGAAGTGGTAGCCACAGTGCCATTTCCTTGTACATCTAAAAAGGTGACTACGAGTGGGAAGTACCTACAATACCCGAGGCAAACACATAATCATCATTTTAGCTCCTTTTAAGGGTGCCCATCTTCATGAGGGTACTTTCACCTTAGGTGAACATTGCAAACAGGTTACCATAATTATCTCTCACACCTTCACTAGATAGGATTTGGGGACTTGACGTCCCTTAAGTGTTGGTTTTCGAAAGGCCCCCTTATATACTAGGTTTCTCATTGATAGATTAGATTTGATATGGGTGTGCTCTTTTGTTATGTGTCTATTTGGTTGTAGGTTGATTGTTGTTCATTGTTATAACACATTTATTCATCGTGGTTGACCAAATACTTCATCAATCACATAGAGAATGTAGAATTTATCCTCGGGAGGAAGAACCACTACTTGTTAGGTGAAGGGTCTTGTCCACTTAAGATGACGTAGAACCTGTAGAGTGAGAGAGGTGTTTTTAGGAGAGTGAGAGTGTAGATATTGAAGTGGTTTATGAAATTTCGACACCAAACTTCAACCCTCCTTTGACTAGTCCTTTCGACCCCATACTCCTTACGGTAAGAGGAAATTTTGGTGAGTCTTTTTCATTCTCCACTGACCCTCACATGATGTTAGGCGTGAGTGTTTCATCAAGTATGGAAAATCCCTCAATATCATCACCATGTTTCATGGGAGGCACCTCGGTGATGTCTTCCTTTCCATATATCAATGTCACATGTCCTACTCCATCCATGTCTAATACATCATGTTTCTCCATCTAGGAAATGTCGACAGTAACTTAATTTCCTTCCATGTGTGTACCTAGTGTAAGCATGCCCATCATGTCAATCTCAATACCCACATCTAGATTTTTTTCTAGTGGGAGGAAAAACCTTGGTTGTAATGCTAGATGTGGATTTCCACATGGTTTTAGCATCCCTATAGGCAGCCCAACAATTCCAAACATTGGATTTCCTTTTGGTTGGAATGTTCATAGAAATTTTGGGGCTGATCCTAGTCATATTGGGGGGAACAATGTTCTTGATGGATTTAACATCCCTTGGGGTATCCATCCTCCTGGTAGAACACATAATCCTATAAGTACTAATCCTTTTGGGATACCTATGTTTCTAAGGGAAATTATAGTCTTCGGGGTAGTAATCCTTTCGAGAGTGCCTATGTCCCTAGAGGAAACCCTCCTAGGGGCATGTATGAACCTAGAAATAGAAATTTTTATGGGAGTACTTTTATCCCTAAGGGAAATCAACCTGGGGGGGGGAATTCTTTTGGGAATCAGTTTCTTCATCATTTTACCAGAATCCATTTTCCAACACACAATTGCCTTTCTTGGAAATTTTAGACTTTCCAGACTTGTCACATTTGATAAATGACCCCATTATTCATAAATTGTTATGACCAACCATTCCTATCAAATTTCCATTAGACATACCTAATTTTTATGGAAATTCAAGAGAAGACCCTTTGACGCACATTATGATTTATCATATATGGTGCTCATCAAACTCATTAATGGATGATAGCATTGTTGGAGCCTCAATTTTCTTGGTAAACCTCACCTTTTATTTTCCTCCAAGTTGAGTTTATGGGGGGGTGTTGGAACCGCGAGTTCCTTGGTAAACCTCACCTTGTCGGATTAAGGGAGTTGACCGTTCATGGGAGTCAACCACAAACTAAATATAGCATTGACCATGTCCACCTTGGATTCCAGATCCACTTTTTATGGAAAACTATAACTAATATGATACCATGGTTTATAGTTTGTCCCATGTCCAAACTTATTTATAGATGATCTTTTGGATTGATATATCATTGGAGAGACATCATTTATGTTCTTATGGAGTGTGTTTTTTGTGCTTCAGTGCAACGATGTCTTTAAACACCCACTATTATTGGAATCTAGTTTTCTCACTTCTTCTATCACTTACCTATTCCAACATGGTATTGATGCAGGAGCATCACTCCATGTCATCTAGCACCAGCCAACCGACACATGTTCAATGAAGAGGAGAGGCATAGCCCTCTCACTTTCAAATTTCAAATTTTGAAATTGTATTAAATGTTGTAAGGCCAAAGAGCCAAAAGCCATGCATGTGCACAGGCTTTAGATAAAGGTTGCCTTAAATAGTTGTAAGGCTGAGATCTAGATCTGATTCAGACTAGACAGCCATTCAATGTAATTGAATATAAATTAATGAGAGTTGGTGAGGATGGAGGGAAGTGGTCGAGGAGACCCCTTTTGTAAAAAGATCTTATTTTGTTTTTTAGTTAAGGCAGAGAAGAATAGAGAGAATAGGTTGAATAGGAGAGGAGAGTCGAGACTCTGTTGCAGTTTGAGCTCGAACACATTGTAATCATGGATTCTTGATTAATACAAATAGAGCAGGTTTTCCTGCATGTTGTTGTTCATGTGTTTGTGAGTTCATGAATGAATGTCTCTATGTGTTGATGATATGTTGTGGATGTATGTGTTGTTTACATTTGCAGGTTACAGACAGGAGTCGTTGTCTGTTGAGTTCTCTGGTCTTCAGGTTTGGGTTCTTTGTGGCTTCATGCAAGAGTGTATGACAAAGTACTGTGGTCTCTGTAAGCCAATGCAAGGAATGCAATTCTGAATTCTGCGAAATTTTAGACAAAGACATGCTAAGAGGGCACACCAAAGGAAGTCATTAACTCAAGGAGGAAGCATCAAGGTTGTTGAACACCTTGAAGGAGAAACTGTGTAGAGGAGAGCACAGAGAGGAGAAGTAGAATTGTTGAGAATTCTGTAAAGGCTCTACTAGGAGGGCATTAAGCAAATGCACAGGATGCATTGAGGAGAACTCTATTTCGAGTTCAGTGAGAAAACAGAGTCACTGAGGATTCTAGAGAACTCTACCAGGAGGACATTGAGCAGTAGAATAGAGTACATAGAAGGACTCTTTTCGAGTTCTGTTTGGAAGAGAAGTGTCAAGAAGAGACACTCATAGAGTTACTGAATAATCTGTTAAGCTCAACAAGGAGGGCTTGAGCAGAAGGTCATCAGGAGGAAACCAGATTTCCCTTAGAGGACACAGAAGGGCGAGTCCCCTAGAGGCTCAGGTAAATAATGCTCAGGAAGGATAGTGCCTTAGTGCACCAATTAACAACAGAGTGAGAAGAAGGTCGAGAAACCCTTTGAGGTTTCATAGTCAATAAAGCTCAGGAGGGATAACATTCCTAGAATGCAGGCGATATCCAAAGGAATTGAGCTCACAGAGGAAGCAAAGGTGGAGGCCTTTGAAACTTCAAAAAATCTCCCAAGGGGAGGGAGGAAGTTCTCAAGCTCAAGAGGGAGCACAACTGTCGTTAGATCAGCTGGAGAGACGAGATCTGGACCATCGAGTTTCACGTCTAGACAACAAGAGGAGAGAACATAGAAGATTAGATTTGGGTCGTTAGATCTAGCATCAATATCTGACAAATGCTAGATCAAGCAAAGATGCACGGATTTTAATCTCTGGAAGCTGCACAGAAGAGAAGAAATGGACGGTGGAAATGCTTCGTGGAGAAGTGAAAAATCTCGTAAGTTGTTGGATCTCACAGAGCTGAGAATTTTTAGTGTTCAAAATCTCAGGAGGAGTAGTGACTGTTGGATGAGAAGCAACGGGAGCCATTGATCCCCTTTTGGAGTGGAATTTTGACATTTCAACATTTCGGGGTTCGACATTTTGGCATATCCAATGACAAGGAGCCAGGGCACTTTGCATTGAAAACCCCGAAGTCATGAAACGCAACGTGTATTTGGAGTAGGGATATGGTCACAGAGGAAGCAGTCACATGGACCAATATTTGGTCAGGGGATAATCATCGTTTATCCCATTTCATCATTTTGGCATTTTGGAGTTCGGGGTTTGGAGCGGTAAGTGATTTTGGAATCACTGCATCGTGAACTCCCGTTTCACGAAACTCCAAAAAGATCTGGACCATTTGATCCTACTCATTGAGAGATATTGGATTTCATGTGCAAATTCCCAAATCGGAATTCAGGGATTGGAGTGATGAGATATTTTGGAGTCACTGTATCGTGAACTCCCGGTTCACGAAATCCCGAAAAGATCTGATTTGTTTTGGGAATTCAGGGATTGGAGCGACAAGCGATTTTAGGGTCGAGAGTCGTGGACTCCCGGTTTGCGAAATCGTGAAAATATTTGAGCCATTTCGAGAATTCGGGGGATGGAGTGACCAGTGGTTTGGGTCGCTGCATTTCAAACTCTCGGTTACCGAAACCTTGATACAGCTAGGACCGTTGGATCGAGGGAGGTTCATAGCCGTCCTTCTCATCTAAGGGAGGGATTTCGGGTTTCGGGATTTGAAGAGTCAAAAGACTCGAATCTCTTGCATCGTTGAGTCGCGAAATGTGAAAGTCACCTATTGGTGTGGTCTAAGGTCACAACGTCGTGGTCGTGTGGGGGTGAAGACTCACACCTGGTGCATGTTTGCGCAGGTGGGGTTTTCGTGGAAGGGCCCGTGGATCGGATTCATGGGGCTCCAATGAGGGCCCGAAAGAACTAATTCAGTTCTATGGATTCGAAGAAGATCGATCCTATGTGGATCTTGGCCTGAGGGTCAAGGGTCTACAACATTTGTGGTATGATGTAGGAGCATCAGGTATCAAAGCCAAGTTTGTGATCGGGACTTTACATAATGAGATTGAGTTCCATTAGACTTTTCTATTTTAAATGAGATAATTTTGTTTGTCGGTTTAAGAAGGATGGTAAACTGTAGTGATATGGCTTGTTGAGTTCTGACCATCATATACCTTAGCCTATTTTGTGTGATCTAGTAATATTTTGGGTATTTTCTTGCCAGGATCAATGCATTATTGGGAATATTTGGAGTATTAGATGGTTATATGGATTTTTCCCTATCCCTTACGTTTTACTTGTCAACTACATGTATCCTTTTGGATCAACTACATGACTATAACATCGACCATGAGAAGCTTTATCTTCCAATTGTTATAAAGATAGAACATTGACTGTTGAGTTATCATGAAGTCAACCAGCCTGTGTTGTATCGACCAAACATCGATTTATAAAGAATATATTAAATCTTTGGTAGCATATGATCAATCGTAAAGATAAGACTAATCTTGCCTTTCACATTATATAGTCGACTAAATCTTGGGTCAACTGGTGGATCAACTAGACCAAGAATCGACTAAAGTCAACTTATTCCTTGATGATAGATCTCTTATCTTTCTCGACTTGATTGAATGTGTCTCTTACTCGACTCGACTGCACTTATCAGAGATACACCCAACTTATGTACTTGACCTATCAACTAGAGGAGGGTACAATAGAATGGTGGCTCGACTGAACTAGAATTCCATTTTTTGTGGGTCCACAAGTAGATGATCGACTAGAAGGTGGATGGGTGTGTTGCAACATATTTAGAAAATAGATGTTGTAGCACCAATTATAATCGTTTGGTTATGCATTGTGGGTTAGAGTTTGATTGCAAGTTTTCATAGATTGGATTTCTCTTTGTTTGTGGTTGAATTTACCTTTGTGGTCAACTTGACGTTTGTGTTCAACTCATTTTTCTTTTTTTGAACTTCCATTTGCAAGTTTGGTGCCTAGGTTTGAATTGATTCTAGTTGACTTATTGTCATAGTAAGATGGGTAAAATATTGAAGAAACTCCATGAGAAGTAGGTTGTTGATCAGCTTCATAGTGAGGTCAGTACCTTACAGTCTCTTGTTGCTCTATTGTAGACAGAGAATGAGGGAGAGAAGAATCAATTGAATACTAAAACTTCATTGTTCTATACTTTTATGGCTGAGAAATCTAGGAAGTTTGTTGTTCTGCAGAGCACCATATAAATTGTTTTTTGAAACATTTTAGATGAATTTGAGGATAAATAAGATCTTGTCGATTATTGTTGGCACAAGGCCAAAGTGGAAATAAGGATGATTGTGGAAAGAAAGCGTGTGGAAATGGAAGTAACAGTTGGAAGGTAACATAGCACGCGTGCATGCAAGAAAGCATGCACAAGGAAAGCGACAGTTGGAGGAAGAATAGCACGTGTACCTGGGAAGAATACCTAACGTCGGTAGGGTCAAGGTTTTGTTAATACATTGAAAATGGATGAAGAGCCTGATATATATAAATAGAGATATGAAGGTATCATATAGAGGTTGGTTCTCTTTTTTATTAGTTCGTATTTTGTAATACCTTATCATAGTTATGTATGAGTTTATGCATTAGGCAATAATGCTATGAACCATTTTTGTAAACTATTGAGCTAAGAATAGAGGAGAGAAGGAAGATCTGAGGATTAAATCACAGGCTGTGGAGCATGGTGTGATCTAGTTCGCCTCTTACAAATCCTACCCATCTGAGGGGATTGTAAGCACGCAACGTTGGAGATGCATAACTACCATAATAAAAGATCCAAGAGCCAAATATTTGTGGATGTAGCCCAGGAGGGGGTGAACCACGGTAATATCTGTGTAATGTGATGAATGCATGTATATATTTGTTTTCTCTCAACAGTCAATTGTTATTCTTAATGAATGAGTTAATACATTGTTTTGGAATACGATTGTGTTGTTTGGGAAATAAGTTGTGAAAGATAGATGCACACCCATGATTAATAGTAGATTGCACTCATGATTCATAGTATATGGATCCTAATAATAAACCCCTATCTCATACTTAATCCTAGGCTCTAAACACCTAAGTCTTACAGCCACCCATTTAAATCTATCCCGAGTGATACTGCACAGTGCACTTCATGTACTGTGTTTCCTGTTGGCTTACTAGGAGGGCCGATAGTTTTAGAGGCTTTGTTGGAAACCCGAAAGACATGAACCCTTGGTCAATAACTTATACAGTAGAGGAGAATAGTAACCAACAAATGGTTTTGTTGTCATGTTAATAGGAACAAGAGAGGACTGAGTAGATGAGATAGATTGAACGAGAAAAGAACGAGTGAAACAAGAAGAGCAATGAGCCATTAGAAGGGAATGTTGAGACCTTGGAACCTCATGAAAGTCGAAATCAAAGGCTGGTTGAGAACCAAAGAGCTAGAGTTTGCACAGAAAGACAATAGAAACCCTAGAATCACACCTTGCAAATATCTAGACAAATATGTGTTTATTGATTTACACGAAGTCTTTTTCTGTGATTTTCCACATCTACTACAGGAGTGGATACTAAGGTTGAAGGATAACCACGTGACGAATTGGATCTGATAGCTATATTGGACTCTGGTATAGATTGAGCAGTTATAGCAGGTGAACAACAAATTCACCAACGTAGTAGACTTTTGGCTTGACAGTATTGTGGTAGGTTTCATCACTGAATTTATAGTTGACACAACGAAGTCATACAGCGCAGCAGAGCAATAATTTCTATGTGGAACTCGAGGAAGGTACATTCAATCCTTGTATACTTCCATTAAGATACTGCTATATAAAAAATGTGTAATGACAATGGAATCCGACAGCTAAACTTTTCTACATGCATGGGGGAAGGGGGGAAAACACTGACAGAGAGAGGATAAATGGAAGGAGGTAAGGATAAAGGAAAGAAAGAGGAGGAAACCTTGGACACGATCATGATGGATGATGACCAGCTCAAGTGGATCTTGGCATCATCAGGTATGATGCGTAGCGCGGTACCCTACCAATATAAGGTGAATACCAAGTAGAGAGTCGTAGCTGTGAGGGAAGTCTTGGTGAGCGATGAGGAAGAGGTAGAGGATCTTTGGGCTGTGGAGAAAATTGATGAAATTTTTCATGCAACATATGAGAGGAAGACGAGAGGCCCAAGAATGGGAAGAGAAGGCAGACATCCTATCCATATTAATGTCAGTGTAGAATCCATAAACCCATGTGCGACTAATACACCAAAGAGAACACCATCGTTTAGACAATCGAAGTTTGGAGGAATTCCAATAGCAAGAAGCACATCTACACTAGGAACAACAACTGGAGGATCCAGTTCAAGCATCACTAGTCAAGTATCTACACCATGTGGAGGAGGAAGTAGTTAAGTATTCAGAATGGCAGGACACGATCCCACTATCAGATTACCAAAATTTTGAGGGGAAGCAACAAAAGACGCTAAGAAGCATTTTTTCATTTGTGAAAATATCTGGGAGGCAAAGAAGATCATTAATGAAGATACCAAACTCGCACAGCTACCGATTACACTCAAAGACCATGCACTAGACTGGTACATGAGTTTGGACACAAACAATGCCCCTGAGACAACGAGGACACTGGCAAACATTAAGAAGCTACTGATTAATGAGTTCTAGAAGCCGAGCTCAGAGGATCAGTACATGAATGAGATGATCGAGATAAGACAGAAACTAGGAGATTTTGTATGGGATATTAACCAGAGATTCAAGTGACTAAAGGGAAAACTAAAATACCTTATGACCGAGATTCAACATCGGCACCTGTTTGTCAACTCACTACTCCCACACTTAAAATATCCCTTACAAAAATAGAAGTTTCAGACGCAGGTAGAGGCTCTGCAGGTAGCCTTGCAACTGGAAGAGAACCAGTACCATCAGACGAACCCATCTATCGAATAATTGAAGGAGTATTTGAAGAATTTAACGTTTCAGCTGAACCAGAATAAGAACAAGAACAAACGAGAAGTCATTTGGTGTACCACATGTAGGAAGAAAGGACACCACAAGAATGAATGCCCAACATTCATGCTGTATAAGGCAATAGGTATGCCAAATCCACTACCACATGGAGGATTATGGTGTGAAATATGCAAGAAGCTGGGTCACGACCCTTATCACTACACGATGATGCAGAAATACCAAACAGTTCCAAATAATTCATATTTCACCTTTTGTAAGTTAGTAGGCCACGAAAACAAAGATTGCAAAACTATGGAGCTGATGCAGGAGAGGACATCAGATGCATACAGGGTACAGGCCGAAATGATGACTGGGCAAGCAGTGCCACAGTTCAATCAAGCCCCATCTCCATACAACATTGCGCAGTAGCAGTACAATATTGTGCAACAACCCTATAATAACGTCCAGTCGCAGTACAACCAGGCATATCCCCATTACAATATGGTGTAGTATAATTATGCACCACAGTATAATGCATCGAGAGGTGAGTGAGCAGGATATCGAAGAGGAGGACAAGCCAAAGGAGGTTTTGGATGCGTTATAGGACCAGTCACATATCACAATTGTCAGCAACCGGAACATTATGCATGGGAATGTCCACTCCCACCAGCAACTTNGAGGCAAACACATAATCATCATTTTAGCTCCTTTTAAGGGTGCCCATCTTCATGAGGGTACTTTCACCTTAGGTGAACATTGCAAACAGGTTACCATAATTATCTCTCACACCTTCACTAGATAGGATTTGGGGACTTGACGTCCCTTAAGTGTTGGTTTTCGAAAGGCCCCCTTATATACTAGGTTTCTCATTGATAGATTAGATTTGATATGGGTGTGCTCTTTTGTTATGTGTCTATTTGGTTGTAGGTTGATTGTTGTTCATTGTTATAACACATTTATTCATCGTGGTTGACCAAATACTTCATCAATCACATAGAGAATGTAGAATTTATCCTCGGGAGGAAGAACCACTACTTGTTAGGTGAAGGGTCTTGTCCACTTAAGATGACGTAGAACCTGTAGAGTGAGAGAGGTGTTTTTAGGAGAGTGAGAGTGTAGATATTGAAGTGGTTTATGAAATTTCGACACCAAACTTCAACCCTCCTTTGACTAGTCCTTTCGACCCCATACTCCTTACGGTAAGAGGAAATTTTGGTGAGTCTTTTTCATTCTCCACTGACCCTCACATGATGTTAGGCGTGAGTGTTTCATCAAGTATGGAAAATCCCTCAATATCATCACCATGTTTCATGGGAGGCACCTCGGTGATGTCTTCCTTTCCATATATCAATGTCACATGTCCTACTCCATCCATGTCTAATACATCATGTTTCTCCATCTAGGAAATGTCGACAGTAACTTAATTTCCTTCCATGTGTGTACCTAGTGTAAGCATGCCCATCATGTCAATCTCAATACCCACATCTAGATTTTTTTCTAGTGGGAGGAAAAACCTTGGTTGTAATGCTAGATGTGGATTTCCACATGGTTTTAGCATCCCTATAGGCAGCCCAACAATTCCAAACATTGGATTTCCTTTTGGTTGGAATGTTCATAGAAATTTTGGGGCTGATCCTAGTCATATTGGGGGGAACAATGTTCTTGATGGATTTAACATCCCTTGGGGTATCCATCCTCCTGGTAGAACACATAATCCTATAAGTACTAATCCTTTTGGGATACCTATGTTTCTAAGGGAAATTATAGTCTTCGGGGTAGTAATCCTTTCGAGAGTGCCTATGTCCCTAGAGGAAACCCTCCTAGGGGCATGTATGAACCTAGAAATAGAAATTTTTATGGGAGTACTTTTATCCCTAAGGGAAATCAACCTGGGGGGGGGAATTCTTTTGGGAATCAGTTTCTTCATCATTTTACCAGAATCCATTTTCCAACACACAATTGCCTTTCTTGGAAATTTTAGACTTTCCAGACTTGTCACATTTGATAAATGACCCCATTATTCATAAATTGTTATGACCAACCATTCCTATCAAATTTCCATTAGACATACCTAATTTTTATGGAAATTCAAGAGAAGACCCTTTGACGCACATTATGATTTATCATATATGGTGCTCATCAAACTCATTAATGGATGATAGCATTGTTGGAGCCTCAATTTTCTTGGTAAACCTCACCTTTTATTTTCCTCCAAGTTGAGTTTATGGGGGGGTGTTGGAACCGCGAGTTCCTTGGTAAACCTCACCTTGTCGGATTAAGGGAGTTGACCGTTCATGGGAGTCAACCACAAACTAAATATAGCATTGACCATGTCCACCTTGGATTCCAGATCCACTTTTTATGGAAAACTATAACTAATATGATACCATGGTTTATAGTTTGTCCCATGTCCAAACTTATTTATAGATGATCTTTTGGATTGATATATCATTGGAGAGACATCATTTATGTTCTTATGGAGTGTGTTTTTTGTGCTTCAGTGCAACGATGTCTTTAAACACCCACTATTATTGGAATCTAGTTTTCTCACTTCTTCTATCACTTACCTATTCCAACATGGTATTGATGCAGGAGCATCACTCCATGTCATCTAGCACCAGCCAACCGACACATGTTCAATGAAGAGGAGAGGCATAGCCCTCTCACTTTCAAATTTCAAATTTTGAAATTGTATTAAATGTTGTAAGGCCAAAGAGCCAAAAGCCATGCATGTGCACAGGCTTTAGATAAAGGTTGCCTTAAATAGTTGTAAGGCTGAGATCTAGATCTGATTCAGACTAGACAGCCATTCAATGTAATTGAATATAAATTAATGAGAGTTGGTGAGGATGGAGGGAAGTGGTCGAGGAGACCCCTTTTGTAAAAAGATCTTATTTTGTTTTTTAGTTAAGGCAGAGAAGAATAGAGAGAATAGGTTGAATAGGAGAGGAGAGTCGAGACTCTGTTGCAGTTTGAGCTCGAACACATTGTAATCATGGATTCTTGATTAATACAAATAGAGCAGGTTTTCCTGCATGTTGTTGTTCATGTGTTTGTGAGTTCATGAATGAATGTCTCTATGTGTTGATGATATGTTGTGGATGTATGTGTTGTTTACATTTGCAGGTTACAGACAGGAGTCGTTGTCTGTTGAGTTCTCTGGTCTTCAGGTTTGGGTTCTTTGTGGCTTCATGCAAGAGTGTATGACAAAGTACTGTGGTCTCTGTAAGCCAATGCAAGGAATGCAATTCTGAATTCTGCGAAATTTTAGACAAAGACATGCTAAGAGGGCACACCAAAGGAAGTCATTAACTCAAGGAGGAAGCATCAAGGTTGTTGAACACCTTGAAGGAGAAACTGTGTAGAGGAGAGCACAGAGAGGAGAAGTAGAATTGTTGAGAATTCTGTAAAGGCTCTACTAGGAGGGCATTAAGCAAATGCACAGGATGCATTGAGGAGAACTCTATTTCGAGTTCAGTGAGAAAACAGAGTCACTGAGGATTCTAGAGAACTCTACCAGGAGGACATTGAGCAGTAGAATAGAGTACATAGAAGGACTCTTTTCGAGTTCTGTTTGGAAGAGAAGTGTCAAGAAGAGACACTCATAGAGTTACTGAATAATCTGTTAAGCTCAACAAGGAGGGCTTGAGCAGAAGGTCATCAGGAGGAAACCAGATTTCCCTTAGAGGACACAGAAGGGCGAGTCCCCTAGAGGCTCAGGTAAATAATGCTCAGGAAGGATAGTGCCTTAGTGCACCAATTAACAACAGAGTGAGAAGAAGGTCGAGAAACCCTTTGAGGTTTCATAGTCAATAAAGCTCAGGAGGGATAACATTCCTAGAATGCAGGCGATATCCAAAGGAATTGAGCTCACAGAGGAAGCAAAGGTGGAGGCCTTTGAAACTTCAAAAAATCTCCCAAGGGGAGGGAGGAAGTTCTCAAGCTCAAGAGGGAGCACAACTGTCGTTAGATCAGCTGGAGAGACGAGATCTGGACCATCGAGTTTCACGTCTAGACAACAAGAGGAGAGAACGTAGAAGATTAGATTTGGGTCGTTAGATCTAGAATCAATATCTGACAAATGCTAGATCAAGCAAAGATGCATGGATTTTAATCTATGGAAGCTGCACAGAAGAGAAGAAATGGACGGTGGAAATGCTTCGTGGAGAAGTGCAAAATATCGTAAGTTGTTGGATATCACAGAGCTGAGCATTTTTAGTGTTCAAAATCTCAGGAGGAGTAGCGACTGTTGGATGAGAAGCAACGGGAGCCATTGATCCCCTTTTGGAGTGGAATTTTGACATTTCAACATTTCGGGGTTCGTCATTTTGGCATATCCAATGACAAGGAGCCAGGGCACTTTGCATTGAAAACCCCGAAGTCATGAAACACAACGTGTCTTTGGAGTAGGGCTATGGTCACAGAGGAAGCAGTCACATGGACCAATATTTGGTCAGGGGATAATCATCGTTTATCCCATTTCATCATTTTGGCATTTCAGAGTTCGGGGTTTGGAGCGGTAAGTGATTTTGGAGTCACTGCATCGTGAACTCCCGTTTCACGAAACTCCAAAAAGATCTGGACCATTTTATCCGACTCATTGAGAGATATTGGATTTCATGTGCAAATTCCCATATTGGAATTCAGGGATTGGAGTGATGAGATATTTTGGAGTCACTGTATCGTGAACTCCCGGTTCACGAAATCCCAAAAATATCTGAGTTGTTTTGGGAATTCAGGGATTGGAGCGACAAGTGATTTTAGGGTCGAGAGTCGTGGACTCCCGGTTTGTGAAATCGTGAAAATATTTGAGCCATTTCGAGAATTCGGGGGATGAAGTGACCAGTGGTTTGGGTCACTGCATTTCAAACTCTCAGTTACTGAAACCTTGATACAGCTAGGACCGTTGGATCGAGGGAGGTTCATAGCCGTCCTTCTCATCTAAGGGAGGGATTTCAGGTTTCGGGGTTTGAAGAGTAAAAAGACTCAAATCTCTTGCATCGTTGAGTCATGAAATGTGAAAGTCACCTATTGGTGTGGTCTGAGGTCACAACGTTGTGGTCGTGTGGGGGTGAAGACTCACACCTGGTGCATGTTTGCGCAGGTGGGGTTTTCGTGGAAGGACCTGTGGATCGGATTCATGGGGCTCCAATGAGGGCCCGAAAGAACTAATTCAGTTCTATGGATTCGAAGAAGATCGATCCTATGTGGATCTTGGCCTGAGGGTCAAGGGTCTGCAACATTTGTGGTATGATGTAGGAGCATCAGGTATCAAAGCCAAGTTTGTGATCGGGGCTTTACATAATGAGATTGAGTTCCATTAGACTTTTCTATTTTAAATGAGATAATTTTGTTTGTCAGTTTAAGAAGGATGGTAAATTGTAGTGATATGGCTTGTTGAGTTCTGACCATCATATACCTTAGCCTATTTTGTGTGATCTAGTAATATTTTGGGTATTTTCTTGCCAGGATCAATGCATTATTGGGAATATTTGGAGTATTAGATGGTTATATGGATTTTTCCCTATCCCTTACGTTTTACTTGTCAACTACATGTATCCTTTTGGATCAACTACATGACTATAACATCGACCATGAGAAGCTTTATCTTCCAATTGTTATAAAGATAGAACATTGACTGTTGAGTTATCATGAAGTCAACCAGCCTGTGTTGTATCGACCAAACATCGATTTATAAAGAATATATTAAATCTTTGGTAGCATATGATCAATCGTAAAGATAAGACTAATCTTGCCTTTCACATTATATAGTCGACTAAATCTTGGGTCAACTGGTGGATCAACTAGACCAAGAATCGACTAAAGTCAACTTATTCCTTGATGATAGATCTCTTATCTTTCTCGACTTGATTGAATGTGTCTCTTACTCGACTCGACTGCACTTATCAGAGATACACCCAACTTATGTACTTGACCTATCAACTAGAGGAGGGTACAATAGAATGGTGGCTCGACTGAACTAGAATTCCATTTTTTGTGGGTCCACAAGTAGATGATCGACTAGAAGGTGGATGGGTGTGTTGCAACATATTTAGAAAATAGATGTTGTAGCACCAATTATAATCGTTTGGTTATGCATTGTGGGTTAGAGTTTGATTGCAAGTTTTCATAGATTGGATTTCTCTTTGTTTGTGGTTGAATTTACCTTTGTGGTCAACTTGACGTTTGTGTTCAACTCATTTTTCTTTTTTTGAACTTCCATTTGCAAGTTTGGTGCCTAGGTTTGAATTGATTCTAGTTGACTTATTGTCATAGTAAGATGGGTAAAATATTGAAGAAACTCCATGAGAAGTAGGTTGTTGATCAGCTTCATAGTGAGGTCAGTACCTTACAGTCTCTTGTTGCTCTATTGTAGACAGAGAATGAGGGAGAGAAGAATCAATTGAATACTAAAACTTCATTGTTCTATACTTTTATGGCTGAGAAATCTAGGAAGTTTGTTGTTCTGCAGAGCACCATATAAATTGTTTTTTGAAACATTTTAGATGAATTTGAGGATAAATAAGATCTTGTCGATTATTGTTGGCACAAGGCCAAAGTGGAAATAAGGATGATTGTGGAAAGAAAGCGTGTGGAAATGGAAGTAACAGTTGGAAGGTAACATAGCACGCGTGCATGCAAGAAAGCATGCACAAGGAAAGCGACAGTTGGAGGAAGAATAGCACGTGTACCTGGGAAGAATACCTAACGTCGGTAGGGTCAAGGTTTTGTTAATACATTGAAAATGGATGAAGAGCCTGATATATATAAATAGAGATATGAAGGTATCATATAGAGGTTGGTTCTCTTTTTTATTAGTTCGTATTTTGTAATACCTTATCATAGTTATGTATGAGTTTATGCATTAGGCAATAATGCTATGAACCATTTTTGTAAACTATTGAGCTAAGAATAGAGGAGAGAAGGAAGATCTGAGGATTAAATCACAGGCTGTGGAGCATGGTGTGATCTAGTTCGCCTCTTACAAATCCTACCCATCTGAGGGGATTGTAAGCACGCAACGTTGGAGATGCATAACTACCATAATAAAAGATCCAAGAGCCAAATATTTGTGGATGTAGCCCAGGAGGGGGTGAACCACGGTAATATCTGTGTAATGTGATGAATGCATGTATATATTTGTTTTCTCTCAACAGTCAATTGTTATTCTTAATGAATGAGTTAATACATTGTTTTGGAATACGATTGTGTTGTTTGGGAAATAAGTTGTGAAAGATAGATGCACACCCATGATTAATAGTAGATTGCACTCATGATTCATAGTATATGGATCCTAATAATAAACCCCTATCTCATACTTAATCCTAGGCTCTAAACACCTAAGTCTTACAGCCACCCATTTAAATCTATCCCGAGTGATACTGCACAGTGCACTTCATGTACTGTGTTTCCTGTTGGCTTACTAGGAGGGCCGATAGTTTTAGAGGCTTTGTTGGAAACCCGAAAGACATGAACCCTTGGTCAATAACTTATACAGTAGAGGAGAATAGTAACCAACAAATGGTTTTGTTGTCATGTTAATAGGAACAAGAGAGGACTGAGTAGATGAGATAGATTGAACGAGAAAAGAACGAGTGAAACAAGAAGAGCAATGAGCCATTAGAAGGGAATGTTGAGACCTTGGAACCTCATGAAAGTCGAAATCAAAGGCTGGTTGAGAACCAAAGAGCTAGAGTTTGCACAGAAAGACAATAGAAACCCTAGAATCACACCTTGCAAATATCTAGACAAATATGTGTTTATTGATTTACACGAAGTCTTTTTCTGTGATTTTCCACATCTACTACAGGAGTGGATACTAAGGTTGAAGGATAACCACGTGACGAATTGGATCTGATAGCTATATTGGACTCTGGTATAGATTGAGCAGTTATAGCAGGTGAACAACAAATTCACCAACGTAGTAGACTTTTGGCTTGACAGTATTGTGGTAGGTTTCATCACTGAATTTATAGTTGACACAACGAAGTCATACAGCGCAGCAGAGCAATAATTTCTATGTGGAACTCGAGGAAGGTACATTCAATCCTTGTATACTTCCATTAAGATACTGCTATATAAAAAATGTGTAATGACAATGGAATCCGACAGCTAAACTTTTCTACATGCATGGGGGAAGGGGGGAAAACACTGACAGAGAGAGGATAAATGGAAGGAGGTAAGGATAAAGGAAAGAAAGAGGAGGAAACCTTGGACACGATCATGATGGATGATGACCAGCTCAAGTGGATCTTGGCATCATCAGGTATGATGCGTAGCGCGGTACCCTACCAATATAAGGTGAATACCAAGTAGAGAGTCGTAGCTGTGAGGGAAGTCTTGGTGAGCGATGAGGAAGAGGTAGAGGATCTTTGGGCTGTGGAGAAAATTGATGAAATTTTTCATGCAACATATGAGAGGAAGACGAGAGGCCCAAGAATGGGAAGAGAAGGCAGACATCCTATCCATATTAATGTCAGTGTAGAATCCATAAACCCATGTGCGACTAATACACCAAAGAGAACACCATCGTTTAGACAATCGAAGTTTGGAGGAATTCCAATAGCAAGAAGCACATCTACACTAGGAACAACAACTGGAGGATCCAGTTCAAGCATCACTAGTCAAGTATCTACACCATGTGGAGGAGGAAGTAGTTAAGTATTCAGAATGGCAGGACACGATCCCACTATCAGATTACCAAAATTTTGAGGGGAAGCAACAAAAGACGCTAAGAAGCATTTTTTCATTTGTGAAAATATCTGGGAGGCAAAGAAGATCATTAATGAAGATACCAAACTCGCACAGCTACCGATTACACTCAAAGACCATGCACTAGACTGGTACATGAGTTTGGACACAAACAATGCCCCTGAGACAACGAGGACACTGGCAAACATTAAGAAGCTACTGATTAATGAGTTCTAGAAGCCGAGCTCAGAGGATCAGTACATGAATGAGATGATCGAGATAAGACAGAAACTAGGAGATTTTGTATGGGATATTAACCAGAGATTCAAGTGACTAAAGGGAAAACTAAAATACCTTATGACCGAGATTCAACATCGGCACCTGTTTGTCAACTCACTACTCCCACACTTAAAATATCCCTTACAAAAATAGAAGTTTCAGACGCAGGTAGAGGCTCTGCAGGTAGCCTTGCAACTGGAAGAGAACCAGTACCATCAGACGAACCCATCTATCGAATAATTGAAGGAGTATTTGAAGAATTTAACGTTTCAGCTGAACCAGAATAAGAACAAGAACAAACGAGAAGTCATTTGGTGTACCACATGTAGGAAGAAAGGACACCACAAGAATGAATGCCCAACATTCATGCTGTATAAGGCAATAGGTATGCCAAATCCACTACCACATGGAGGATTATGGTGTGAAATATGCAAGAAGCTGGGTCACGACCCTTATCACTACACGATGATGCAGAAATACCAAACAGTTCCAAATAATTCATATTTCACCTTTTGTAAGTTAGTAGGCCACGAAAACAAAGATTGCAAAACTATGGAGCTGATGCAGGAGAGGACATCAGATGCATACAGGGTACAGGCCGAAATGATGACTGGGCAAGCAGTGCCACAGTTCAATCAAGCCCCATCTCCATACAACATTGCGCAGTAGCAGTACAATATTGTGCAACAACCCTATAATAACGTCCAGTCGCAGTACAACCAGGCATATCCCCATTACAATATGGTGTAGTATAATTATGCACCACAGTATAATGCATCGAGAGGTGAGTGAGCAGGATATCGAAGAGGAGGACAAGCCAAAGGAGGTTTTGGATGCGTTATAGGACCAGTCACATATCACAATTGTCAGCAACCGGAACATTATGCATGGGAATGTCCACTCCCACCAGCAACTT
>JZKD02S0434658.1:68318-96068 GCA_000966675.3 Picea glauca
CCATTCAACTATGGAAAAGCGTGGTGAGCACAAAACAAACTATATTTGGTTCACATTCATGTATGTTTCATAAATCTACCTTCACTGTTAGGTGTAAGGTATATTTTAACCTTTATTGATGATTTCTCTCGTTTCACATGGGTCTTTTCTTGAAAAACAAGAACCTCGACTTTGAAAAATTCAAGGATTTTTGGGCCTTTACTGAAAATAAATGTGGTATGCCCATCAAATGCCTGAGATCAGATCATGGTGGTGAGTATTTCAATTGAACTTTTGAAGAATACTTTCTTTGATCTAGTATTGACTGGTAGTGGTCAATTCCTCACACACCTCAACAAAATTACATCACAGATCAAAAGAATTGGACATTAGTCGAAATGGATAGATGTCTTTTGCAAGATAAATATATTCCTCCTCACTTCTAGGTGAAAGCAATGTATTGTGCAAATTATATGCTCAATCACATCTCAACTAGAGTTATTCCTTCCATGAATCCATTCGAACGGTGGTGTGGAAAGAAGAGTTCAGTTGACCACCTATGTTTTTTTGGATATGTTTCCTAGGCTCACATTTCTCATTATTGCAACAAGAAATTGGATGAAAAGAGTCATGCTTCCATCATGATGGGATACTCTGAAGAGTTGAAATCCTATCGATTGTCTAATCTTTCCAATTAACACATCATAATTAGACAAAATGAGTAATTTGATGAGAAGTCTTCTGGCATTAAGTTGTTGAATGCCTCTTATGGATTGTTTCAGGATGATCCCTTTGATATCGTATCTCACTATGGTTCTGCTATTCCATACTTCATTCCTTCGAATGGACGGTCAAACAATGTTCTTGTTTCATCTAGACCATCGACCTCCAAGTCAACTAGTCTGTTGTCCTATGTTTCGACTGGTCCATCGACTAAAGACCATCTAAATTTTGATCAACCTACTATAGTGAACCACATCACACCTTTTTATTTTATACCCAAATGGGATGACAAGATAATTGAAGTTGTTGGAGATGATGTTGGGGATGTTTCCTCCTGACGACAAACTTGAATTCAAAAGAAACATGCCAATGTTTCCTTGATGACTTGTGTACTTGAAACTTCTGATCTTCTTTCATACTCATATGTTGAAGGATGACCTGAATGGGAGTAGGATATGCAGACAAAAATTGTCTCTTTGTCAAAAAATAACACTTGGGACTTAGTTCCCTGACCACAAGGAAAGAACATTATGAAGTGTCGTTGGGTATACCGAACCAAATTTACCTCTAAAGTTGTTGTTGAGTGACATAAAGTACGCCTAGTTGTGAAGGGATTTTCTCAACAATAAGGCATTGACTACATTGAAACCTTTTCCCTTGTCACAAAGATGAACTTTGATCGACTGATTCTTTCCCTTGCTGCTCATTTTGGATGGAAAATCCATCATATTGATGTGAAGAGTGAATTTATTCATGGAAACCTATCTAAAGAAATTTTCATGGAACAACCACCTAGTTTCTTTGTGACAAATTCAAATTTTGTTTGTAGTCAAACCAAGCTCCCCAAGCTTCATATGCTAAGATCGCCAGTTTCTTTCTTCAACTTGGTTTCAAACGTTGTGGATCTAATCACAACTTATATTTTCTCCATAACAATGGAGCCACCTTGATTTTTGTTGTATATGTAGATGACTTACTCATTACTGGAAATAATAATGATCTCATCCTTAGATTGAAGAAACAACTTGTTAACTCCTTTGACATGACAGATCTTGGTACTTTGCATTATTTTTTGGGTCTTCAAGTATTACCACTATGTGATGGCTTTTTTATTTCTCTGTTTAAATATGTGATGGATCTATTGACACATTTTAATATGGTTGATTGCAATCCTTGTGCTACTCCTTTTCAATCTGAAGTAAAGTTTACCAAAACTTGTCAAACTCCTGCAGTCGATGCTAGTCTTTATCAACAATTAGTTGACAATATTATTTATCTTATTCATACTTGACTTGACATTTCCTTCTGTGTTAGTGTGGTTTTTCGATTTGTGCAGGACCTTAAATAAATCCCCTGGAAAGTAATCAAATGAATTTTCCTCTACCTCAAGGGTACCACTCATTTTGGTATAAAATATTGTCGAATATTAAACTTGTTGGTTGGCTTCACCAACTCTGACTAGGCTGGTGACAGTGATGATCGAAAGTCCACTTTTGGTTATGTTTTTTTCTTTAGTACTAGACCGTTGGTGTAGTCGTGCAAGAAATAGAGGGTAGTCTCTTTGTCGACTACAGAAGCATAATATCATGGTGTCGTTAATGCAGGTACCAAAGCAGTGTGGATTATGTAAATTTTGTGAGAACTTGGACTTCCTTTCAAGACTTTGAATACAATCTACTATGATAACCAAAGTGTTATACAGGTTGTTGACAATCTTGTTTCCCATAGTAAGATGAAGCATGTTGAGCTCCATGTTCATTGTTTGAGACGGTTGGTTCATGAGAACATTTTCTCTCTTGAAAATTTTAGAATGGATGATCAGGTTTTTTATATCTTCACCAAACCTTTAGATGAAGCCAGATTTATCAAGCTCCACACGATGCTTGGGATTCAAGATGCTGCAATTATGGGGGGGTTTCATAATGACATAATTTCACCTCTTGAATATACATAGACGTGTGCTTATGGGGATGTGTTGGAACATCAAGCATTGATGGTTCATCACACATTTCTTGGGTTCAATCAGTCAAGAGGTAGAACTACATATGGATATATTCAGTCGAGTAGTCAACATGCTTGTTAGTGGGACAATCAACCAACAGTCAAATATAGTCATGCGATCGATTGACCAACTCAATAATCGAATATGAGTTGCATGCATAGGCCATCGAGTGGAGCATCCTTGTCGATCCAAATTGAAAGCATAGATTTATCAGAGTCGACTCTAACAATCGATGGTTACATGTGGACAAGATCTTCTGGAATCTATGGAAGTTGGTTAGATCTTGAGGCTATAAATAGAAAACCCCTTGGGTCAGTATCATTATTGTGATCAAGCGATCGAGTTGATATCATATAGAGATATCAAAGTACAATATACATTATGACATTCTAATCACAATGTGCTCTGCTTAAGTGTTGTAACGATGTCTTTAGACACCACACTATGTCTTCAAAAAAATTTGTTTCTCTTTGGTTATCTGCAGTATCGTGTTTTCTATTTCATGCCATGTTCCACCCTATTACCCAACACTTGTAGATCCCTCGGTTTTGTTTAAGAGAGGGAGTAATTGAATTTTTTTATATGTAAACCCAACTTATGTCTTCTTATTGAATCAACTGGGACATGTTGTTATAGCACAAATTGCCACTCTATATTGCATTTGTGATATGGCCTAATCCATTCCTCAGCTTGCAAATCTAAATCCTAATCTCCTTCATCAAAATTATCTAAAAAACTATACTTTTGTTGATGTAAACTATTCACTCAAATGAAACTCATGTACATATGCTATTTTTTACTGTGGAAATCGCGTACACCCCTAATTTTGTGAAAAATTGAAATATTATGTACTTTTGGGTGGGGTTTATAGGTTTTCGTGGTCCTAAACCCCCAATTTCTAATACACAATGGAATGTAACAATATCAACTTTTTTATGATGGTATATAATCACCTATGGGGGTGTGCATGAGGAGAGACAACCTTGTTCCAAGAACATGATGTCCATTTGCAAGCTTCCTTATTCCCTGAATCTTTCAGTAGTATCCCTTGATCTGGAAATTTATTTTCTAGTATCCATTCCTCTCTCTTAAATGACCATTGGGTGTGTTTATAACACAACTGAACCCTAACTATTATTTTAAGGGATGGGACATCATAATTTCATTTTCCCTTAACTACCTCAAGTCCTAAATCCAATATCTCCTCAGTTCTACTCACCATGAACCTCCTAACGGTTGTCATTAGGTTGAATTCTAAGTTCTGGATTTGCAAATTGTTGCCTCCAAAAGTTCCTTGGGTTTTATTAGTCAAGAACCACATGGGTCCATCTCATTCTTGGGTCTTCTCCCTAACCTCTCCTTTGGCCTTTGGTCCATGGGCACGATCAGTAAAAGACCCATGGGTTCTTTTCCAAAACCCCCTTTTCTTTTTAATTCTAAAACAGAACCTTAACCCCTTTCTTCCCGCGGTGATAACATATGATCGCGGGCTATGACCAGGCAAAAACTCAAAAGGTGCTTACTCTGGTGCTTTGGATATTTTGGCAAGTCTCAAAATTGATGCATGGATCAACGATCCCAACGATCTTTAAAGATCAATGGCCCACAAGCACCTCTTCCAGAATTCCAGGTTATCCACACACGCAAACCTCCGAAATAGGACTTCACCAAAGTGTCAAATACAGTACAGATATGATGGTTGGGAGAGGTCTCAAAGGGTCATCGGATCTATGACTGCTATCGCTTCATGACTTTGGCGGTAGGGAAATAGGGGTGACATGTGTCCTTTCCAGAAGTTGACACGAGTCGCATTCCAATGGCTCTTTTGGGTCTGTGGAAAACCCAAATCAAGGAGACATGTCCCATGCTCTAACATGCACAATGGGTATGTGAATCACCCAAAACTGGGTGACATGTGGCACGCGTCAAGCGGGTCCACGTTGTTTGAGATGACATCAATGATCCATGTCATCTGAGACAGATACCTACTCAGTATTTCAATATAACAGTTTGTAAGATCCCGCGTATATCCATAGAGCTACGGTTCCCATTACCTCACGACTTCAGCTTCAGAGCTTACTAAATCCTCTTGACGCAAATTCCCTGAAGAGCCAAGCCTCTGAACTCTTGGGTCTTGTGCCATGTTTCCTTTTCAACCAATGGTCGAGATTCACTTTGTAAATCGCAACATCAGTGAGTTCATACTTCATAAACTCTTGGTCAATTTCCTCCAAAGTATAGAATATCCAGACTATGAGATTGCTTGCCACGTAACCCCTCATCCAATGGTCCTAGTTCATGATCAATCACTTGACGGGGAATGAGGAGGGGTCACGTGTCACTCCACGACACATCCTCGATTAATCAGGTAGTCAAAGGTGGGTCCCTTAGCTCAAATATTCGAAAGGATCCCAAAGGATCCAAGGATCGACGGTCCCTCCATTTCAACGGTCCATATTTACTTTGCGACTCCAGCGTTCAAGATTTTGGGCATTGGATCTTTCCAAATCCCCCAAAGTAAGACTTCACCAAGGCACTTAATGCCTCCCCTCCTATGACCGATCTAACGGCTGAGATCGATCCATATGGGATCCCAAAATAGATAATCCTCCTCATTTCGCGACTTTGCCCTTCATATACTTTTGAGGATTGTGGAGTCACAAGTCCTGAAGTCTTGAAGCTGATAGAGCTAGCTCCTTTTGGACTAGCACATGGTTCTTAGGCCCTGGTTACATGGGTCCTTTGGGAAAAATTAGGGGCTAAGCGTGAATCCCTTTTCACAGCAAAGGGAGTTAAGGACATGGGCACGAGCCCTCGGTCAGATGGGTGAATAGTCTAAGGGAAAAATTCCCTTCTCCCACAAAATTTTGACTTAACATTTTCGCTAGGTAAACTTCACAAGGTTTGCGAGACTTAGACATTCCATTCGATCCTAACCTGACTCGCCTATGGAATCACATCCCATGAATCTATAACAATTAAATTGAGATAAGTCCAAGATCACATAGATACAACAGTTTACAGGAATCAAAGAGAATTTCTAATAACTAATCAAATACTGAGAGACTGAATAATAAACACATACATTTCATCATCACATCCAATATAATGCACCAAGTATGAAATTACTTATCATAACTGAAAAAAGTGAAGCAATTGTTGAAAGGGGTGCTCATTTCCTCCCAACCATAAGCACAACCACTCCTGCGATATTTACCACTGGTCACCCCCAAGCTAGACCATGATTCCCTGAGAGAGATTCTTTCTCTTTTCTCCACAACACTCAGGGATGAAGGTTACTCTCGTTCTCTCACAGAAACTAGGCAATTGGTTTTCTCTGCCCCAAGCAAGGAGGTCTGCACGAGTACTTCCTCAGCCACTCATCAACCTCGTTTATCATCTTGTAGTGAAAAGGTTCCCTAGGCTTCTTACAGCCAAAACAAGATTTCTTCTCCACTCTTCTCTCTACTTCAAAAGCGAAGTATATCCATTGCCCTTCTCGGGAGAGTGTTTTCTTTAATTTTCTCTTCTCTCTTCGCAGTTTTGTCTCTGTCCCCCAAATTCCCTCCTTTCTTGCCTTCCTTGGCAAGGTTGCGTGGGTCCGAATCCCCACTCATGGTCAGGCCTGGAAGCCTTACAGATGGGTACCCTGCCCCAAATCCTCAGTAACTCTTGAGGATGGCCTTCAAACTACCATCCTGACTAGTAATCCATTTATGGGTCAGAGGACTATTGAGAAATTAAACCTAGTAAGTATTGGTCTGGTGAGGTTCATCTCAACCATACTTGGTTTCCCTTCACCATCTCTCTCATAGCATCCATGGTCTATCTTGGAAAACTCCCCCCCTTTCAGTAGTTGTTCAACACATATTCAAATTCAAATTCTATTAATAAAAGAAATTCATACATTGACCCTTTTTTACAAGGGTTCATCAAATCAAACATTCACACATATTTAGTCCATCATAGTATCTTGTCCAGTTATAGTTATATTTACAAACTGGGGAAAAAAGAGGTATTACAATCCCCTCCCCATTAAAGGAACATCGTCCTCAATGTTCTATCTGTCGATGTGCCTTGCAATATAGAAGTAAACAAAAATGGATATGCTTGTCTCATGGCATCCTCTAATTCCCATGTAGCCTCATATGGACCAAAGTGTTTCCACTCCACCTTGACCTGTGCAATGGTTCTGTTCCTGAGTGGGGTTTCCTTCCTGTCTATTATGCATTGTGTTTTTGGTAGGAACTCTCCCTTTGTCTCCACCTAAATCATAGACCATTCAATAATATGATTAGAATCATGTACATACTTCTTTAATAAAGAAATATCGAAAACATTATGTGCCTTCACTATGGGAGGAAGTGCTAGCCGATAGGGTATTGTGGTCCCATTCTATCCAAAACTTCAAAGGTTCCACAATATTGAGGTGCCAACTTGGCACAATCTCCCATCCTCAAGGAGCTTCTCCTGGGTCTAACTCAGAGATATACATGGTGTCCTTCTATGAACTCTCTAGGAGTCATTTTCAGGTTTGCATAGATCTTTTGTCCATCCTGGACTATCTTCAGATTTTTCCTGATCTGAATCACTTGTTATTCCATTTCCTTTAGCATATATAGCCTGATTGTAACTCTATCTACTGGGTTGTTCTAGCTGATTGGAATGTTTCATTTCCTTCCATAGAGGGCTTCAAAAGGACTCATTTTTAATGACTCTTGATAGCCATTGTTGTAAGCAAATTCTACCAGTGGTAGGTAGTCCTCCCATTTATTGGGTTGATGCATTACATGCATCCTCAACATGTCTTCTAATAATTGGTTTACCCTTTCTATCTTCCCATCATTTTGAGGGTGATAGGTTGTACTAAAGAGAAATTTTGTTTCAAAACCAGCAAACAGAGATTTCCCAAAGTTTGAAGTAAACTTTATATCTCTGTTGGATATAATCTCTTTAGGAATACCATGCATTCTGAATACCTCTTTCATGAAGATGTTGGCAATATATATTACCTTGCAAGTTGACTTGACAAGTATGAAGTGAGCATCTTTGCTTAGTTTTTCCACAACTACCATGAGGGCATCGTTTTGTTTGGTTGATCTAGGAAATCTTGTGATGAAATGCATGGAGATGGTTTCCCATTTCCATTAGGGAATTGGTAGGGATTGTAGCAACCATGTCGGGTGTTGGTGCTCTTCCTTGACTTTCTGACATTATAGACACTTATCTAAATAATCATCCTGTCCTTTTTCAGGCTGGGACAACAGAATAATTTTGTAGTGATCGTGATCATTTTCTGATAGCCAGGATGACCAGTATATGGTCTTTTGTGTAGTTCATCCATTATGAGTCTCTTTAAATCATCACAATATAGAATGTATAGTCTACCCTTTTAAGTCAGAAGGTCATCATTAAGCATCTGATAACCTTCATACTTCAGCCTTGTGGGCTCTCACTTTAGGTATGATTTCACGGTCTTGAAAAATGCATCTATTTCTTGTGCAGTTCTGACCCTCTCTTTAATGTCTGATTCACTGGTGCTTATAACTACCAAGGGAACCACTTTCATGCTTCTACTAAGGGAATTAGCCACCCTATTCTCCTTTCCTTTGATATGTTTGATTTCAAAATCAAACTCACTAAGGAGATCCATCCACCTAGCTTGTCTCACATTGAGCTTTGGTTGGTCAAACAAATACTTTAATCCACTATGGTCTGTCATAAGTACAAATATCCTACCTAGGATGTAACACCCTCTTTCATCTACTTGAAGCTTGTAACTCTCTAATACCAAACTATAACACCCTCTTTCTCTTCCAGGCAGGCGCTACTTCATGGAATACCAATACTCACCCNTTGTCATTAGGTTGAATTCTAAGTTCTGGATTTGCAAATTGTTGCCTCCAAAAGTTCCTTGGGTTTTATTAGTCAAGAACCACATGGGTCCATCTCATTCTTGGGTCTTCTCCCTGACCTCTCCTTTGGCCTTTGGTCCATGGGCACGATCAGTAAAAGACCCATGGGTTCTTTTCCAAAGCCCCCTTTTCTTTTTAATTCTAAAACAAAACCTTAACCCCTTTCTTTCCGCGGTGATAGCATATGATCGCAGGCTATGACCAGGCAAAAACTCAAAAGGTGCTTACTCTGGTGCTTTGGATATTTTGGCAAGTCTCAAAATTGATGCATGGATCAACGATCCCAGCTATCTTTAAAGATCAACGGCCCACAAGCACCTCTTCCGGAATTCCAGGTTATCCACACACGCAAACCTCCGAAATAGGACTTCACCAAAGTGTCAAATACAGTACAGATATGATGGTTGGGAGAGGTCTCAAAGGGTCATCGGATCTACGACTATTATCGCTTCATGACTTTGGCGGTAGGGAAATAGGGGTGACATGTGTCCTTTCCAGAAGTTGACACGAGTTGCATTCCAATGGCTCTTTTGGGTCTGTGGAAAACCCAAATCAAGGAGACATGTCCCATGCTCTAACAGGCACAATGGGTATGTGAATCACCCAAAACTGGGTGACATGTGGCATGCGTCAAGCGGGTCCACGTTGTTTGAGATGACATCAATGATCCACATCATCTGAGACAGATACCTACTCAGTCTTTCAATATAACAGTTTGTAAGATCCCATGTATATCCATAGAGCTACGGTTCCCATTACCTCACGACTTCAGCTTCAGAGCTTACTAAATCCTCTTGACACAAATTCCCTGAAGAGCCAAGCCTCTGAACTCTTGGGTCTTGTGCCATGTGTCCTTTTCAACCAATGGTCGAGATTCACTTTGGAACTCGCAACATCAGTGAGTTCATACTTCATAAACTCTTGGTCAATTTCCTCCAAAGTATAGAATCTCCAGACTATGAGATTGCTTGCCACGTAACCCCTCATCCAATGGTCCTAGTTCATGATCAATCACTTGAAGGGGAATGAGGAGGGGTCACGTGTCACTCCACGACGCATCCTCGATTAGTCGGGTAGTCAAAGGTGGGTCCCTTAGCTCAAATATTCGAAAGGATCCCAAAGGATCCAAGGATCGACGGTCCCTCCATTTCAACAATCCATATTTACTTTGCGACTCCAGCATTCAAGAGTTTGGGCATTGGATCTTTCCAAATCCCCCAAAGTAAGACTTCACCAAGGCACTTAATGCCTCCCCTCCTATGCCCGATCTAACGGCTAAGATCGATCCATATGGGATCCCAAAATAGACAATCCTCCTCATTTCACGACTTTTCCCTTCAGATACTTTTGAGGATTGTGGAGTCACAAGTCCCGAAGTCTTGAAGCTGATAGAGCTAGCTCCTTTTGGACTAGCACATGGTTCTTAGGCCCTGGTTACATGGGTCCTTTGGGAAAAATTAGGGGCTAAGCGTGAATCCCTTTTCACAGCAAAGGGAGTTAAGGACATGGGCACGAGCCCTCGGTCAGATGGGTGAATAGTCTAAGGGAAAAATTCCCTTCTCCCACAAAATTTTGACTTAACATTTTCGCTAGGTAAACTTCACAAGGTTTGCGAGACTTAGACATTCCATTCGATCCTAACCTGACTCGCCTATGGAATCACATCCCATGAATCTATAACAATTAAATTGAGATAAGTCCAAGATCACATAGATACAACAGTTTACAGGAATCAAAGAGAATTTCTAATAACTAATCAAATACTGAGAGACTGAATAATAAACACATACATTTCATCATCACATCCAATATAATGCACCAAGTATGAAATTACTTATCATAACTGAAAAAAGTGAAGCAATTGTTGAAAGGGGTGCTCATTTCCTCCCAACCATAAGCACAACCACTCCTGCGATATTTACCACTGGTCACCCCCAAGCTAGACCATGATTCCCTGAGAGAGATTCTTTCTCTTTTCTCCACAACACTCAGGGATGAAGGTTACTCTCGTTCTCTCACAGAAACTAGGCAATTGGTTTTCTCTGCCCCAAGCAAGGAGGTCTGCACGAGTACTTCCTCAGCCACTCATCAACCTCGTTTATCATCTTGTAGTGAAAAGGTTCCCTAGGCTTCTTACAGCCAAAACAAGATTTCTTCTCCACTCTTCTCTCTACTTCAAAAGCGAAGTATATCCATTGCCCTTCTCGGGAGAGTGTTTTCTTTAATTTTCTCTTCTCTCTTCGCAGTTTTGTCTCTGTCCCCCAAATTCCCTCCTTTCTTGCCTTCCTTGGCAAGGTTGCGTGGGTCCGAATCCCCACTCATGGTCAGGCCTGGAAGCCTTACAGATGGGTACCCTGCCCCAAATCCTCAGTAACTCTTGAGGATGGCCTTCAAACTACCATCCTGACTAGTAATCCATTTATGGGTCAGAGGACTATTGAGAAATTAAACCTAGTAAGTATTGGTCTGGTGAGGTTCATCTCAACCATACTTGGTTTCCCTTCACCATCTCTCTCATAGCATCCATGGTCTATCTTGGAAAACTCCCCCCCTTTCAGTAGTTGTTCAACACATATTCAAATTCAAATTCTATTAATAAAAGAAATTCATACATTGACCCTTTTTTACAAGGGTTCATCAAATCAAACATTCACACATATTTAGTCCATCATAGTATCTTGTCCAGTTATAGTTATATTTACAAACTGGGGAAAAAAGAGGTATTACAATCCCCTCCCCATTAAAGGAACATCGTCCTCAATGTTCTATCTGTCGATGTGCCTTGCAATATAGAAGTAAACAAAAATGGATATGCTTGTCTCATGGCATCCTCTAATTCCCATGTAGCCTCATATGGACCAAAGTGTTTCCACTCCACCTTGACCTGTGCAATGGTTCTGTTCCTGAGTGGGGTTTCCTTCCTGTCTATTATGCATTGTGTTTTTGGTAGGAACTCTCCCTTTGTCTCCACCTAAATCATAGACCATTCAATAATATGATTAGAATCATGTACATACTTCTTTAATAAAGAAATATCGAAAACATTATGTGCCTTCACTATGGGAGGAAGTGCTAGCCGATAGGGTATTGTGGTCCCATTCTATCCAAAACTTCAAAGGTTCCACAATATTGAGGTGCCAACTTGGCACAATCTCCCATCCTCAAGGAGCTTCTCCTGGGTCTAACTCAGAGATATACATGGTGTCCTTCTATGAACTCTCTAGGAGTCATTTTCAGGTTTGCATAGATCTTTTGTCCATCCTGGACTATCTTCAGATTTTTCCTGATCTGAATCACTTGTTATTCCATTTCCTTTAGCATATATAGCCTGATTGTAACTCTATCTACTGGGTTGTTCTAGCTGATTGGAATGTTTCATTTCCTTCCATAGAGGGCTTCAAAAGGACTCATTTTTAATGACTCTTGATAGCCATTGTTGTAAGCAAATTCTACCAGTGGTAGGTAGTCCTCCCATTTATTGGGTTGATGCATTACATGCATCCTCAACATGTCTTCTAATAATTGGTTTACCCTTTCTATCTTCCCATCATTTTGAGGGTGATAGGTTGTACTAAAGAGAAATTTTGTTTCAAAACCAGCAAACAGAGATTTCCCAAAGTTTGAAGTAAACTTTATATCTCTGTTGGATATAATCTCTTTAGGAATACCATGCATTCTGAATACCTCTTTCATGAAGATGTTGGCAATATATATTACCTTGCAAGTTGACTTGACAAGTATGAAGTGAGCATCTTTGCTTAGTTTTTCCACAACTACCATGAGGGCATCGTTTTGTTTGGTTGATCTAGGAAATCTTGTGATGAAATGCATGGAGATGGTTTCCCATTTCCATTAGGGAATTGGTAGGGATTGTAGCAACCATGTCGGGTGTTGGTGCTCTTCCTTGACTTTCTGACATTATAGACACTTATCTAAATAATCATCCTGTCCTTTTTCAGGCTGGGACAACAGAATAATTTTGTAGTGATCGTGATCATTTTCTGATAGCCAGGATGACCAGTATATGGTCTTTTGTGTAGTTCATCCATTATGAGTCTCTTTAAATCATCACAATATAGAATGTATAGTCTACCCTTTTAAGTCAGAAGGTCATCATTAAGCATCTGATAACCTTCATACTTCAGCCTTGTGGGCTCTCACTTTAGGTATGATTTCACGGTCTTGAAAAATGCATCTATTTCTTGTGCAGTTCTGACCCTCTCTTTAATGTCTGATTCACTGGTGCTTATAACTACCAAGGGAACCACTTTCATGCTTCTACTAAGGGAATTAGCCACCCTATTCTCCTTTCCTTTGATATGTTTGATTTCAAAATCAAACTCACTAAGGAGATCCATCCACCTAGCTTGTCTCACATTGAGCTTTGGTTGGTCAAACAAATACTTTAATCCACTATGGTCTGTCATAAGTACAAATATCCTACCTAGGATGTAACACCCTCTTTCATCTACTTGAAGCTTGTAACTCTCTAATACCAAACTATAACACCCTCTTTCTCTTCCAGGCAGGCGCTACTTCATGGAATACCAATACTCACCCATAATTATATAAACAACATGCATTTAAGAAATAAAACATATTTAAACTCAGAGTAAGCTTAAGAATTACTGCTAACATAATCTTAAAATAAGGCATTAACATTAATTCATATGCACAATAGAAAACATGATAATTATAAATACTTAGACATGCAAAAACACAATTAAAACATCATCTGGTACTTATCTTTGAAAACAGTGGTAGTTCCACCAACCAGGTCCAGGCCTTCCATGAACCTCCTAGCCTTAGAACACACTGTTCATCAAGCTCAGTAGTGGGTCACCCGTGATATGGGACTAAGATCCACCCCCAAGGCAAGGAATCCTAGGCTAGGCTGAGGTTACAGGGAAAACACATAGTCACAAGGAAGGAATTCTCTCCCAGGAACAACTCATACTCACCGCCCACAGACTCTCCTTCCCCACATGCATGTTCCACCCTAGGAGTATACACCTTCTCTGTCACCTAGATAGTCCTTCGGCTGCTAACCTCCCTTGCCTTGGGTTTCAGCAACAGACTGGACCAAAAGTCTCCGATCTCTGTGACAGCTACATGGTTCCTTCTAGGAGTTCTCTCCTTCCTTTGCGCACTCTCTCACTTGGAGAGAATCGCTCACAAGCCAAGCAACCTGTTCTTCCAACTTCAATCACCTCTCTCACCTGGAAAGAGTGTTGTACATGCTGGCCAACAAGCCACACACAGTCCAGCACTGCATGGTCACAATAGCCAACGAAAAAATAGACATGAGCTTTCCAACAGGCTCAACAATGACAGGATGGTCTCACGATTATGGCCTTGGGACATAGATTCCACACATAGGCTCAATTTGTTTAGACAGAGGATGTCTCGGATTTCTAGAAAACAACGCAATCTATCTCTGAAATCAATACAGGCTATTCCCCCCACATTTTCAGAATTGCACATGGTCTCTTACAGAGTTCGGACGGGTTCACGCACAGGCAGTCCAAGGTCGAATGGTGGAGGATCCCCCATCACGACTCATCTCAACTGTTTTATTTGCATGGGCCTGGGTTGACACTTGTCACCCATGAAACTACATGCCTTCCATTAGCGTGCGTTCCTCCCACCATTTGGAAGTCACATGTCATTCCAAAAGAACTTAGGATAAAAACATATTATTCACATGGTCTTTTTGGAATAATATTAAAATATTATTCCCAAGGACTTNGAAGTCTTGAAGCTGATAGAGCTAGCTCCTTTTGGACTAGCACATGGTTCTTAGGCCCTGGTTACATGGGTCCTTTGGGAAAAATTAGGGGCTAAGCGTGAATCCCTTTTCACAGCAAAGGGAGTTAAGGACATGGGCACGAGCCCTCGGTCAGATGGGTGAATAGTCTAAGGGAAAAATTCCCTTCTCCCACAAAATTTTGACTTAACATTTTCGCTAGGTAAACTTCACAAGGTTTGCGAGACTTAGACATTCCATTCGATCCTAACCTGACTCGCCTATGGAATCACATCCCATGAATCTATAACAATTAAATTGAGATAAGTCCAAGATCACATAGATACAACAGTTTACAGGAATCAAAGAGAATTTCTAATAACTAATCAAATACTGAGAGACTGAATAATAAACACATACATTTCATCATCACATCCAATATAATGCACCAAGTATGAAATTACTTATCATAACTGAAAAAAGTGAAGCAATTGTTGAAAGGGGTGCTCATTTCCTCCCAACCATAAGCACAACCACTCCTGCGATATTTACCACTGGTCACCCCCAAGCTAGACCATGATTCCCTGAGAGAGATTCTTTCTCTTTTCTCCACAACACTCAGGGATGAAGGTTACTCTCGTTCTCTCACAGAAACTAGGCAATTGGTTTTCTCTGCCCCAAGCAAGGAGGTCTGCACGAGTACTTCCTCAGCCACTCATCAACCTCGTTTATCATCTTGTAGTGAAAAGGTTCCCTAGGCTTCTTACAGCCAAAACAAGATTTCTTCTCCACTCTTCTCTCTACTTCAAAAGCGAAGTATATCCATTGCCCTTCTCGGGAGAGTGTTTTCTTTAATTTTCTCTTCTCTCTTCGCAGTTTTGTCTCTGTCCCCCAAATTCCCTCCTTTCTTGCCTTCCTTGGCAAGGTTGCGTGGGTCCGAATCCCCACTCATGGTCAGGCCTGGAAGCCTTACAGATGGGTACCCTGCCCCAAATCCTCAGTAACTCTTGAGGATGGCCTTCAAACTACCATCCTGACTAGTAATCCATTTATGGGTCAGAGGACTATTGAGAAATTAAACCTAGTAAGTATTGGTCTGGTGAGGTTCATCTCAACCATACTTGGTTTCCCTTCACCATCTCTCTCATAGCATCCATGGTCTATCTTGGAAAACTCCCCCCCTTTCAGTAGTTGTTCAACACATATTCAAATTCAAATTCTATTAATAAAAGAAATTCATACATTGACCCTTTTTTACAAGGGTTCATCAAATCAAACATTCACACATATTTAGTCCATCATAGTATCTTGTCCAGTTATAGTTATATTTACAAACTGGGGAAAAAAGAGGTATTACAATCCCCTCCCCATTAAAGGAACATCGTCCTCAATGTTCTATCTGTCGATGTGCCTTGCAATATAGAAGTAAACAAAAATGGATATGCTTGTCTCATGGCATCCTCTAATTCCCATGTAGCCTCATATGGACCAAAGTGTTTCCACTCCACCTTGACCTGTGCAATGGTTCTGTTCCTGAGTGGGGTTTCCTTCCTGTCTATTATGCATTGTGTTTTTGGTAGGAACTCTCCCTTTGTCTCCACCTAAATCATAGACCATTCAATAATATGATTAGAATCATGTACATACTTCTTTAATAAAGAAATATCGAAAACATTATGTGCCTTCACTATGGGAGGAAGTGCTAGCCGATAGGGTATTGTGGTCCCATTCTATCCAAAACTTCAAAGGTTCCACAATATTGAGGTGCCAACTTGGCACAATCTCCCATCCTCAAGGAGCTTCTCCTGGGTCTAACTCAGAGATATACATGGTGTCCTTCTATGAACTCTCTAGGAGTCATTTTCAGGTTTGCATAGATCTTTTGTCCATCCTGGACTATCTTCAGATTTTTCCTGATCTGAATCACTTGTTATTCCATTTCCTTTAGCATATATAGCCTGATTGTAACTCTATCTACTGGGTTGTTCTAGCTGATTGGAATGTTTCATTTCCTTCCATAGAGGGCTTCAAAAGGACTCATTTTTAATGACTCTTGATAGCCATTGTTGTAAGCAAATTCTACCAGTGGTAGGTAGTCCTCCCATTTATTGGGTTGATGCATTACATGCATCCTCAACATGTCTTCTAATAATTGGTTTACCCTTTCTATCTTCCCATCATTTTGAGGGTGATAGGTTGTACTAAAGAGAAATTTTGTTTCAAAACCAGCAAACAGAGATTTCCCAAAGTTTGAAGTAAACTTTATATCTCTGTTGGATATAATCTCTTTAGGAATACCATGCATTCTGAATACCTCTTTCATGAAGATGTTGGCAATATATATTACCTTGCAAGTTGACTTGACAAGTATGAAGTGAGCATCTTTGCTTAGTTTTTCCACAACTACCATGAGGGCATCGTTTTGTTTGGTTGATCTAGGAAATCTTGTGATGAAATGCATGGAGATGGTTTCCCATTTCCATTAGGGAATTGGTAGGGATTGTAGCAACCATGTCGGGTGTTGGTGCTCTTCCTTGACTTTCTGACATTATAGACACTTATCTAAATAATCATCCTGTCCTTTTTCAGGCTGGGACAACAGAATAATTTTGTAGTGATCGTGATCATTTTCTGATAGCCAGGATGACCAGTATATGGTCTTTTGTGTAGTTCATCCATTATGAGTCTCTTTAAATCATCACAATATAGAATGTATAGTCTACCCTTTTAAGTCAGAAGGTCATCATTAAGCATCTGATAACCTTCATACTTCAGCCTTGTGGGCTCTCACTTTAGGTATGATTTCACGGTCTTGAAAAATGCATCTATTTCTTGTGCAGTTCTGACCCTCTCTTTAATGTCTGATTCACTGGTGCTTATAACTACCAAGGGAACCACTTTCATGCTTCTACTAAGGGAATTAGCCACCCTATTCTCCTTTCCTTTGATATGTTTGATTTCAAAATCAAACTCACTAAGGAGATCCATCCACCTAGCTTGTCTCACATTGAGCTTTGGTTGGTCAAACAAATACTTTAATCCACTATGGTCTGTCATAAGTACAAATATCCTACCTAGGATGTAACACCCTCTTTCATCTACTTGAAGCTTGTAACTCTCTAATACCAAACTATAACACCCTCTTTCTCTTCCAGGCAGGCGCTACTTCATGGAATACCAATACTCACCCCTAATTATATAAACAACATGCATTTAAGCAATAAAACATATTTAAACTCAGAGTAAGCTTAAGAATTACTGCTAACATAATCTTAAAATAAGGCATTAACATTAATTCATATGCACAATAGAAAACATGATAATTATAAATACTCAGACATGCAAAAACACAATTAAAACATCATCTGGTACTTATCTTTGAAAACAGTGGTAGTTCCACCAACCAGGTCCAGGCCTTCCATGAACCTCCCAGCCTTAGAACACACTGTTCATCAAGCTCAGTAGTGGTTCACCCATGATATGGGACTAAGCTCCACCTCCAAGGCAAGGAATCCTAGGCTAGGCTAAGGTTACAGGGAAAACACATAGTCACAAGGAAGGAATTCTCTCCCAGGAACCACTCATACTCACCGCCCACAGACTCTCCTTCCCCACATGCATGTTCCACCCTAGGAGTATACACCTTCTCTGTCACCTAGACAGTCCTTCGGCTGCTAACCTCCCTTGCCTTGGGTTTCAGCAACAGACTGGACCAAAAGTCTCTGAGCTCTGTGACAGCTACAGGGTTCCTTCTAGGAGTTCTCTCCTTCCTTTGCGCACTCTCTCACTTGGAGAGAATCACTCACAAGCCAAGCAACCTGTTCTTCCAACTTCAATCACCTCTCTCACCTGGAAAGAGTGTTGTACATGCTGGCCAACAAGCCACACACAGTCCAGCACTGCATGGTCACAATAGCCAACGAAAAAATAGACATGGGCTTTCCAACAGGCTCAACAATGACAGGATGGTCTCACGATTATGGCCTTGGGACATAGATTCCACACATAGGCTCAATCTGTTTAGACAGAGGATGTCTCGGATTTCTAGAAAACAACACAGGCTATCTCTGAAATCAATACAGGCTATTCCCCCCACAGTTTCAGAATTGCACATGGTCTCTTACAGAGTTCGGACGGGTTCACGCATAGGCAGTCCAGGGTCGAATGGTGGAGGATCCCCCATCACGGCTCATCTCAACTGTTTTATTTGCATGGGACTGGGTTGACACTTGTCACCCATGAAACTACATGCCTTCCATTAGCGTGCATTCCTCCCACCATTTGGAAGTCACATGTCATTCCAAAAGAACTTAGGATAAAAACATATTATTCACATGGTCTTTTTGGAATAATATTAAAATATTATTCCCAAGGACTTAAGTCCCTAGGCTTAACACTTAGCCCCTTTTCCACCTTCTAGCCCCTAATCCCTTGCCCACTCTGTGGAAGCTTAGTCCCCCATCACTCATTCATCGTGGTCGGTCTGCACGTGGTGGTTTTTATATTTTATTAATGTTCTTCATTGATACATGTACAAAATCAGGCTCTTGGCCTTCAACACTTAGGCTCTCTGGCCTAACAATCACATAAGCCCACTAGCTTATATAAACTTGGCTCACCATCCTATAAAACATATTTACAATTCATTTCATAAACAATATTTACAATAGGGCTCGGCCTTGGGGACATTACAATCCCCCTCCCCTTATTTCTACATTGTCCTCAGTGCAACTTTACACAGCATCTGCAAGCTTTTCAAAATTTTCAAAAAGATGTGGGTACTCTACCTGCATAACATCTTCATGCTCCCATGTCATATCCTTAGGATCGTACCAAGTCCACTGGACCTTTACAAGCTCTATGGCTCGATTCCGAAGTTGTTTGCTTTTCCTGTCCAATATGCACACAGGATGCACTTGCAGGACACCTTCTGGTTCCACCTAAATCACATTCCAATTGATAACATGATTAGCATCAGGTATATATTTCTTAAGCAGTGAAACATGAAACACATTATGTATAGTCATAGATGCAGGTAATGCAAGAATGTATGCAACTGGCCAAATCCTTTCCAGGATTTCAAAAGGCCCACAATATCTTGCTGCCAACTTGGCGCAATTTCCCAGCTTCAAGGAACTCCTGTTAGTTTTCACTTTCAGGAAGACATGATCACCCACTTTGAATTATCTGTGGGTTCTATTCTTATCAACATAACTTTTATGCATGTCCTGGGCAATTTTCAAATTTTGTTTAATTCTTATCATTTGGTCTTCCATCTCTTTGAGCAATTCTGGCCCAACTACTGCTATGTCAGCTGGATTATCTCTGCTCACTAGAGTGTTGCACTTTCTTCCATAAAGTGCTTCAAATGGGCTCATCTTCAACGATGCATGATACCCATTATTGTAGGCGAATTCTACCAAATGCAAGTAGTCTTCCTATATTGTTGGTTTGTCCATCAGGTACATTCTCAGCATGTCCTCTATTACTATGTTCACCCTCTTTGTCTGTCCATCAGACTCGAGATGATACACTGTACTAAAAGCCAGATTCGTTCTGAATCCTTTGAACAGTCCTTTCCAGAAATTCGAGGTGAACTTCGGGCCCCTATTAGACACAATCGTTTTAGGAATTTCGTGCAAGCATGCCACTTCTTTTAAGAAGATGTCAGGAACACCTGCTGCCTTGTGAGTAGTTTTTAGTGGAATAAAATGGGCAGCTTTTGTAAGCTCTTCCACCACCACCATGATCGAATCATGTTTCTTTCTCATTCTGGGCAATCTTGTAATGAAATCCATTGTCACCACTTCCCACTTCCACTCAAGAATGGGTAAAGGCTGTAGAAACCCTGTTGGGTGCCCATGCTCAGCCTTAACTTTTTGGCATTCCATACATCTGGCGATGTATTCAGCAATCTATCTCTTCATACCCGGCCAAAAGTAATGGATTTTGACTGCTACCTTGGTCTTTTGATATCCAGGGTGTCCAGCATAAGTCACGTTATGCATTTCTCCTAGAATCGCAAGTTTCAATTCCTGGACATTGGGTATATACACTCTATTTTTGTACAGAAGTATTCCATCAGCTCCCAAGGTGTAACTTTCCTCTTTCTGTGGTCTCTCACGNCTTAGGCTCTCTGGCCTAACAATCACATAAGCCCACTAGATTATATAAACTTGGCTCACCAGCCTATAAAACATATTTACAATTCATTTCATAAACAATATTTACAATAGGGCTCGGCCTTGGGGACATTACAATCCCCCTCCCCTTATTTCTGCATTGTCCTCAGTGCAACTTTACACAGCATCTGCAAGCTTTTCAAAATTTTCAAAAAGATGTGGGTACTCTACCCGCATAACATCTTCATGCTCCCATGTCATATCCTTAGGATCGTACCAAGTCCACTGGACCTTTACAATCTCTATGGCTCGATTCCGAAGCTATTTTCTTTTTCTGTCCAATATGCACACAGGATGCACTTGCAGGACACCTTCTGGTTCCACCTGAATCACATTCCAATTGATAACATGATTAGCATCAGGTATATATTTCTTAAGCAGTGAAACATGAAACACATTATGTATAGTCATAGATGCAGGTAATGCAAGCATGTATGCAACTGGCCAAATCCTTTCCAGGATTTCAAAAGGCCCACAGTATCTTGCTGCCAACTTGGCGCAATTTCCCAGCTTCAAGGAACTCCTGTTAGTTTTCACTTTCAGGAAGACATGATCACCCACTTTGAATTCTCTGTGGGTTCTGTTCTTATCAACATAACTTTTATGCATGTCCTGGGAAATTTTCAAATTCTGTTTAATTCTTATCATTTGGTCTTCCATCTCTTTGAGCAATTCTGGCCCAACTACTGCTCTGTCAGCTGGATTATCCCTGCTCACTAGAGTGTTGCACTTTCTTCCATAAAGTGCTTCAAATGGTCTCATCTTCAACGATGCATGATACCCATTATTGTAGGCGAATTCTACCAAATGCAAGTAGTCTTCCTATCTTGTTGGTTTGTCCATCACGTACATTCTCAGCATGTCCTCTATTACTATGTTCACCCTCTTTGTCTGTCCATCAGACTCGAGATGATACACTGTACTAAAAGCCAGATTCGTTCTGAATCCTTTGAACAGTCCTTTCCAGAAATTCGAGGTGAACTTCGGGCCCCTATTAGACACAATCGTTTTAGGAATTTCGTGCAAGCATGCCACTTCTTTTAAGAAGATGTCAGGAACACCTGCTGCCTTGTGAGTAGTTTTTAGTGGAATAAAATGGGCAGCTTTTGTAAGCTCTTCCACCACCACCATGATCGAATCATGTTTCTTTCTCATTCTGGGCAATCTTGTAATGAAATCCATTGTCACCACTTCCCACTTCCACTCAAGAATGGGTAAAGGCTGTAGAAACCCTGTTGGGTGCCCATGCTCAGCCTTAACTTTTTGGCATTCCATACATCTGGCGATGTATTCAGCAATCTATCTCTTCATACCCGGCCAAAAGTAATGGATTTTGACTGCTACCTTGGTCTTTTGATATCCAGGGTGTCCAGCATAAGTCACGTTATGCATTTCTCCTAGAATCGCAAGTTTCAATTCCTGGACATTGGGTATATACACTCTATTTTTGTACAGAAGTATTCCATCAGCTCCCAAGGTGTAACTTTCCTCTTTCTGTGGTCTCTCACGTTGTTGTAGATTTTCTACCAAGTCTCTATACTGCAAATAGTCACTTCCAGCTTCCAAAATTCTTTCCTTAATATCTGTCCTATACATGCTAATGGCTATAGAATGCAATTCATGCACCTTTCTGCTGAGTGCATCAACCACCTTGTTTTCCTTCCCTTTGATATGCTTGATATCAAAGTCGTATTCACATAGAAACTCTAACCACCTGCTTTGTCTAGCATTTAAGGTTGGTTGATCAAACAAATATTTCAGACCGTGGTGGTCTATTTTCAATTCAAATCTTCTTCCCATGAGGTAATGTCTCCATTTCCTCAGAGTGTGGACAATTGTTGCCAGCTCCAAATCATGAGTGGCATAATTATTTTCATGCTCTTTCAATTTCCTGGACTCATAACAGATTACAAATCCATCTTGGCTGAGAACTCCTCCCAACCCTTCCTTACACACATCTGTGCACACCACAAAATCCATATTTGGATTTGCAATTCTCAGGATTGGAGCGTTCGTTAACAGCTGCTTCAATCGCTAGAAACTCTCTTCACACTTTTCAGTCCATTGAAACTGTTTCTCCTTCCTTTGCAAGGAAGTGATAGGGTTAGCTATCTTTGAGAATCATGTGATAAACCTTCTATAATAGCCTGCCAAACCCATAAATAATCTAACTTCTGTCACGTTCCTTGGTGCTGACCATTCTCGGATGGCTTCAACCTTCTCAGGATCCATGGTGATCCCTTCCTCTGAAATAATATGCCCCAAGTAATGGATCTTCCTTTGATAAAATGAGAATTTTCTTAGCTTGGCATACAACTGGTGTTCTCTCAGCAGTTGCAGCACCATCCCCAGGTGTTTTTTGTGCTCTTCCTCTGACTTGGAATACATCAAAATGTCATCGAGGAAGACTATGACAAACTTGTCTAAATAGTTCCTGAATACACCATTCNGTACATTCTCAGCATGTCCTCTATTACTATGTTCACCCTCTTTGTCTGTCCATCAGACTCGAGATGATACACTGTACTAAAAGCCAGATTCGTTCTGAATCCTTTGAACAGTCCTTTCCAGAAATTCGAGGTGAACTTCGGGCCCCTATTAGACACAATCGTTTTAGGAATTTCGTGCAAGCATGCCACTTCTTTTAAGAAGATGTCAGGAACACCTGCTGCCTTGTGAGTAGTTTTTAGTGGAATAAAATGGGCAGCTTTTGTAAGCTCTTCCACCACCACCATGATCGAATCATGTTTCTTTCTCATTCTGGGCAATCTTGTAATGAAATCCATTGTCACCACTTCCCACTTCCACTCAAGAATGGGTAAAGGCTGTAGAAACCCTGTTGGGTGCCCATGCTCAGCCTTAACTTTTTGGCATTCCATACATCTGGCGATGTATTCAGCAATCTATCTCTTCATACCCGGCCAAAAGTAATGGATTTTGACTGCTACCTTGGTCTTTTGATATCCAGGGTGTCCAGCATAAGTCACGTTATGCATTTCTCCTAGAATCGCAAGTTTCAATTCCTGGACATTGGGTATATACACTCTATTTTTGTACAGAAGTATTCCATCAGCTCCCAAGGTGTAACTTTCCTCTTTCTGTGGTCTCTCACGCTGTTGTATCTTTTCTACCAAGTCTCTATACTACAAATAGTCACTTCCAGCTTCCAAAATTCTTTCCTTAATATATGTCCTGTACATGCTAATGGATGCAATTCATGCACCTTTCTGCTGAGTGCATCAACCACCTTGTTTTCCTTCCCTTTGATATGCTTGATATCAAAGTCATATTCACATAGAAACTCTAACCACCTGCTTTGTCTAGCATTTAAGGTTGGTTGATCGAACAAATATTTCAGACCGTGGTGGTCTATTCTCAATTCAAATCTTCTTCCCATGAGGTAATGTCTCCATTTCCTTAGAGTGTGGACAATTGTTGCCAGCTCCAAATCATGAGTGGCATAATTATTTTCATGCTCTTTCAATTTCCTGGACTCATAACAGATTACAAATCCATCTTGGCTGAGAACTCCTCCCAACCCTTCCTTACACACATCTGTGCACACCACAAAATCCATATTTGGATTTGCAATTCTCAGGATTGGAGCGTTGGTTAACAGCTGCTTCAATCGCTAGAAACTCTCTTCACACTTTTCAGTCCATTGAAACTGTTTCTCCTTCCTTTGCAAGGAAGTGATAGGGTTAGCTATCTTTGAGAATCCTGTGATAAACCTTCTATAATAGCCTGCCAGACCCATAAATAATCTAACTTATGTCATGTTCCTTGGTGTTGACCATTCTCGGATGGCTTCAACCTTCTCAAGATCCATGGTGATCCCTTCCTCTGAAATAATATGCCCCAAGTAATGGATCTTCCTTTGATAAAATGAGAATTTTCTTAGCTTGGCATACAACTGGTGTTCTCTCAGCACTTGCAGCACCATCCCCAGGTGTTTTTTGTGCTCTTCCTCTGACTTGGAATACATCAAAATGTCATCGAGGAAGACTATGACAAACTTGTCTAAATAGTTCCTGAATACACCATTCATCAAGCACATAAAAACAACAGGTGCGTTTGATAGTCCAAACGGCACCACTATGAACTCGTAATGACCGTACCTTGTTCTTAAGGCAGTCTTGCTGATATCCTCATCCTCTACTCTTACCTGGTGATATCCTGATATGAGATCTATCTTCGAAAATATTTTCACACCCTTCAGCTAATCGAAAAGATGATCAATCCTTAGCAGAGGATACTTGTTCTTGAAAATTACCTTGTTTAACTATCAGAAATCAATGCACAACCTCAATGCCCCATCCTTCTTCTTCACGAACAGGACCGGGGCACCCCAAGGTGACATGTTGGGGTGAATGTACCCCTTCTTCAGAAGCTCTTCGAGCTGCAATTGCAACTCTTTCATCTCTGGTGTACTCATTCTATAAGGAGATTTCGACACTGGAGCTGCTCCAGGCATCAAATTTATAGAAAAATCAATGTCTCTCTTCAGAGGTAGTCCAGGTACCTTCTGAAATACGTCCTTGAACTCTGTGAGTACCTCATGGACTCCAATTCTTGAGACTTCATCTCTAGATGCTTCCTCCACATGGGCTGCAAATAATTGACAACCTTTCCTATAACACTTCTTTAGCTGCATGGCTGAGATTTCTCTAACAGCCATAGCTCTGGGAATTCCTTGGACTGTTTTCTAATTTCCCTCCTCATCAAGACATGTAAACCTCTTGTTATGATAGTCCAGGAGGGCATGGTGCTGGTCCAACTAGTCCATTCCAATTAAACAGTCATAAGATCCTAAAGGAAGAATATTCAATTCAGCCTTCATGCCCAGTCCTTTCATGTCCACAGGACAGGACTTCACCAACTCAACAATTTTCCTCTTCGTTCCTGTAGCCAATTGCACTAACCAAGACCTTTCATGTTTGCTTCTTGGTAAATGAAAAATTTCCACCACTCTAGGATCTACATAACTATGGCTAGCCCCAGAATCAATTAAAATACTAAATGGTTGGTTGTTAATCATACCATCCACTTCAATCATGTGCGATTGAAATTCAGCTTGCTTGTTGTCCAGGGATGCATAGATCCTTGGAATTCTATTGCTCATATCCTCCATTGTTTCAGCTTGTTTAACATTGTGGATGGTTCTCGCTTTATCTTTTCTGTAGGGGCAGTCTCAGTACCTATGGTTTCCTTTACAGCCCCAACACTTCATAGGTGGCAGTCTGGGCATTTGTTCACCCACTTCATCCTTCCTAGGCTCTCTAAAGGTTGGTTGTCCCTGAGGACTATTTTTGAAAAAGGGAGGTTTGTTTCCCTTCTGCCTCTATTCCTTCTTAAACTTCCTCTGGTCATCCCAAGTCTTCCGAAAAGGAGGATTTTCTCTTTATTATTCATATAAGCATTTATCCCTTCTTATTGTTTCTTCCATAGTCTTAGGATCATCATATTGAATCTTGTCACCAATGGAAGGTGGAAGTCCACTCAGATACCTTTGAATTTTGACAGCCTCATCTTTGATGAATGGAACATACTTCAGTAGCTCTAAGAAACTTCATTAGTATTCAACAATGGTCATGTTGCCTAGCTTGAGTTCAAATAACTCTTTCATCTTTCAGTCATAGTATCTTTTAGTCAAGTATTTCTTCTCGAAATACCCCTTGAACTCCTTCCAAGTGATATCTTTCTCTTTGATGTGTTGCACCTGCACAAACTGATCCCACCACATGAATACATCGCAATTCTTCCTTCTGCATGAGCAGAATAATTCTGTAGTTGGAAATATTTCCTCATGCCTAGCAACCATGTTTCGGCATCTTCCTTCTTCTTATGTTCTCCATCGAACGTTGGAGGCTTGATCTTGTTCATCTCTCCTTTCAATTCGTCCCTTCCAGATGTTCAGATTTTTCTAGTAGGGGATGGGCTTGAACTACTGCATGCCTCCCTACTAGAATGCTTTGGGGAGCAACGATGATGTCTACTACCACTCCTCGATCTTCTTCTTCTCTCAGAGGTCCTGTGACTCTCTCTCTTACTTGAGCCACTCCTCCTCTTCAACTTCCTTTCTATTCTTTCTAGGTTCTTCAACACTTTTAAGTTGAATTCTCCCTACTGATCCCTGACCCTCATGAGCTTTCGGCTATCAGCTCGGCGAGCCTGGGTAACTTTTTGCAGTCTTTCAATGAGTTTCATCAAATGTCCTTCCTTATCCATCTCTTTTCCATGCCCATTGGAGTTCGATCCTTAGACTCTCAGGTTGACATTCTTCCTTCTCTTTTTTCCTCTGTTTCGGATGCAATCTGTACCTTTTCCATTTCTATACTCAACGTAGATTCACAGTTGACCTAACACTCGTTGAACTCTACACACACAATGTGCAATCAATTGAATTTTTTCAGGCCTTAAACCTTCAAAAAACTTACAACACTCATAAACCAACATGAACAAGAAAAATGTTTTCTATGCTCTGTTTGGCTCTGCAAATTTTGGGACTTCTAGTTTCGGGGTCTCGGTCCACGAGACTCTCATACTCACTTTCGGGTTATAGCTCCCTCTTTCTCCCTACCCTCGTAACCATAGGCACCTTTCACAACTTCGTGATTTCGTGAGTTTGCGAGTCGAAGACATTCGACTCTCCTTCCTCCAAATGCCGATACCTGAGATGCGATATGGGTATGGCTCCCTCTCACTAGCACCTACTAAATATAACCATAGGTTAGGGATAAGTGCTAGCACCTCTCACAACTCGTGACTTCGTGAGTTGGAGTGTTGAGCCCTCATGCTCCTCCTTTGTGAATCCTAAAATCCCAATTTACTTTACCCTCCGGGCCCGCATAGCACAACTGTCTCCACATCCATAGTGGCAAGTGGCACCCTCATGAGGGTCCGCATCACCTTTAATGACATCATCAGGTCCCACCACTCTCACTTTTCTTTTCAACCCTCTAGCATGTGGTACACACCCATGTGTCCATGTCCATACCAAGAGAAATCCAATGGTTAGACTTCTTCTCATATCTACGACACAGATCCTTTCAACTTTTCAGGGTTTCGAGCATCGGGAGTTTGTGCATCCACCCTCTCGAACTTCCCTTTGCCGAAATCCTGAAACTACTGTCTACCCTTCCACTTGATCCAACGGTCAAGTTCCTATCTTACGATCTACGATGTAGATCATTTCAGAATTTT
>JZKD02S0434658.1:96078-106977 GCA_000966675.3 Picea glauca
GTATTCAACAATGGTCATGTTGCCTAGCTTGAGTTCAAATAACTCTTTCATCTTTCAGTCATAGTATCTTTTAGTCAAGTATTTCTTCTCGAAATACCCCTTGAACTCCTTCCAAGTGATATCTTTCTCTTTGATGTGTTGCACCTGCACAAACTGATCCCACCACATGAATACATCGCAATTCTTCCTTCTGCATGAGCAGAATAATTCTGTAGTTGGAAATATTTCCTCATGCCTAGCAACCATGTTTCGGCATCTTCCTTCTTCTTATGTTCTCCATCGAACGTTGGAGGCTTGATCTTGTTCATCTCTCCTTTCAATTCGTCCCTTCCAGATGTTCAGATTTTTCTAGTAGGGGATGGGCTTGAACTACTGCATGCCTCCCTACTAGAATGCTTTGGGGAGCAACGATGATGTCTACTACCACTCCTCGATCTTCTTCTTCTCTCAGAGGTCCTGTGACTCTCTCTCTTACTTGAGCCACTCCTCCTCTTCAACTTCCTTTCTATTCTTTCTAGGTTCTTCAACACTTTTAAGTTGAATTCTCCCTACTGATCCCTGACCCTCATGAGCTTTCGGCTATCAGCTCGGCGAGCCTGGGTAACTTTTTGCAGTCTTTCAATGAGTTTCATCAAATGTCCTTCCTTATCCATCTCTTTTCCATGCCCATTGGAGTTCGATCCTTAGACTCTCAGGTTGACATTCTTCCTTCTCTTTTTTCCTCTGTTTCGGATGCAATCTGTACCTTTTCCATTTCTATACTCAACGTAGATTCACAGTTGACCTAACACTCGTTGAACTCTACACACACAATGTGCAATCAATTGAATTTTTTCAGGCCTTAAACCTTCAAAAAACTTACAACACTCATAAACCAACATGAACAAGAAAAATGTTTTCTATGCTCTGTTTGGCTCTGCAAATTTTGGGACTTCTAGTTTCGGGGTCTCGGTCCACGAGACTCTCATACTCACTTTCGGGTTATAGCTCCCTCTTTCTCCCTACCCTCGTAACCATAGGCACCTTTCACAACTTCGTGATTTCGTGAGTTTGCGAGTCGAAGACATTCGACTCTCCTTCCTCCAAATGCCGATACCTGAGATGCGATATGGGTATGGCTCCCTCTCACTAGCACCTACTAAATATAACCATAGGTTAGGGATAAGTGCTAGCACCTCTCACAACTCGTGACTTCGTGAGTTGGAGTGTTGAGCCCTCATGCTCCTCCTTTGTGAATCCTAAAATCCCAATTTACTTTACCCTCCGGGCCCGCATAGCACAACTGTCTCCACATCCATAGTGGCAAGTGGCACCCTCATGAGGGTCCGCATCACCTTTAATGACATCATCAGGTCCCACCACTCTCACTTTTCTTTTCAACCCTCTAGCATGTGGTACACACCCATGTGTCCATGTCCATACCAAGAGAAATCCAATGGTTAGACTTCTTCTCATATCTACGACACAGATCCTTTCAACTTTTCAGGGTTTCGAGCATCGGGAGTTTGTGCATCCACCCTCTCGAACTTCCCTTTGCCGAAATCCTGAAACTACTGTCTACCCTTCCACTTGATCCAACGGTCAAGTTCCTATCTTACGATCTACGATGTAGATCATTTCAGAATTTTGTTTTTCGCTATTTCGCAACTTGGGAATACAAGGTTCTTTGCTTTTGGTTTCCCGGGTGCCAAAATGCCATCCGACAGCCATGTGTTCCCCTTGATGGATGATCCCGATGAATTCGGGGTTTCACGTATCGTGATTTCCACATTCTTATGCAACTCCAAAGGGTTTTTAAACCTTGCGCACGTTTTCCAGATCTAACGGTCACGAGGGTTCTCCTTTCTCCCAAATAGATCATATGGATCCAACACTTATGGTGTGGAGTCCTCTCTCCCTGTGGCTAGATACCACATTGGTTGTAGTTTCATAACACTGCTACACCTCTTGAACTTGGTAACATGGTCAAGTAATCTCCTTGGCACTCAAGAGCACTCAAAGGTCTGAAATTGGTCCTCTAAACACAATTCCTCCTCAAACTCTTGGTCCAAAGACCCTTATCTGGCCCATCTAGGCTCAGCGTCGAAACCTTGGCTCTAATACCAAATTGTAACACCCTCTTTCAGTCACTTGAAGCTTGTAACGCTCTGATACCAAACTGTAACACCCTCTTTCTCTTCCGAGCAGGCGCTACTTCGCGGAATAACAATACTCACCCCTAATTATATAAACAACATGCATTTAAGAAATGAAACATATTTAAACTCAAAGTAAGCTTAAGAATTACTGCTAACATAATCTTAAAACATAGCATTAACATTAATTCATATGCATAGTAGAAAACATGATAATTATAAATACACAGACATGTAGAAACACAATTAAAACATCATCTGGTACTTATCTTTGAAAACAGTGATAGTTCCACCAACCAGGTGCAGGCCTTCCACAAACCTCCCATCCTTAGACCACACTACTCATCAAGATCAACAGTGGGTCACCCCCGAGATGGGACTAAGCTCCACCCCCAATGCAAGGAATCCTCGACTAGGCTGAGGTTATAGGGAAAACACACAGTCACAAGGAAGGAATTCTCTCCCAGGAACCACTCATACTCATCACCCACAGACTCTCCTTCCCCACATGCTTGTTCCACCCCAGGAATATACACCTTCTCTATCACCTACACAGTCCTTCAGTTGCTAACCTCCCTTGCCTTGGGTTTCAGCAACATACTGGACCAAAAGTCTCCGAACTCTGTGGCAGCTATAGGGTTCCTTCCAGGAGTTCTCTCCTTCCTCTGTGCACTCTCTCACCTAGAGAGAAACGCTCACAGGCCAAGCAACCTGTTCTTCCAACTTCAATCACCTCTCTCACCTAGAGAGAGTGTTGTACAAGATGGCCAACAAGCCACACATATTCCATCACTGCATGGTCACAATAGCCAACAGGGAAACAGACAAAACAATGACAGGATGGTCTCACGGTTATGGCCTTGGGACAGAGATTCCACACACATGCTCAATCTGTTCAGATAGAGGATGTCTCGGCTTTCCAAAAAAGAACACAGGCTATCTCCAAAATCAACACAGGCTATTCCCCCCACAGTTTCACAATTGCATGTGGTCTCTTGCAGAGTTCGGACGGGTTCACACATAGGAAATCCAGGTCGAATGGTGGAGGATCCCCCATCACAGCTCATCTCAGCCATTTTATTTGCATGGGCCTAGGTTGACACTTGTCACCCATGAAATTGCATGCCTTCCATCAACATGTGTTCCTCCCACCATTTGGAAGTCACATGTCATTCCAAAAGAACTTAGGATAAAAACATATTATTCACATGGTCTTTTTGGAATAATATTAAAATATTATTCCCAAAGACTTAAGCCCCTAGACTTAACACTTATCCCCTTTTCCACCTTCCAGCCCCTAATCCCTTGCCCACTCTGTGGAAGCTTAGTCCCCCATCACTCATTCATCGTGGTCGATCTACACGTGGAGGTGTTTATATTTTATTAATGTTCTGCATTGATACATGTACAAAATCAGGCTCTTGGCCTTCAACACTTAGGCTCTCTAGCTTAAGAATCACACAAGCCCACTAGCTTATATAAACTTGGCTCACCAGCCTATAAAACATATTTACAATTCATTTCATAAAAAATATTTACAATAGGGCTCGGCTTTGGGAAAATTACATAGGAGTTAATGCCTCCACATCTTTAAAGCATGCACTATGGCAACCAATTCCATATCATGGGTCACATAATTGACTCCATGCTCATTCAATTTTCTGGATTCGTAGAAAACCACATGTCCCTCTTGCATAAGGAATCCTCCAAGACCTTCCTTCTAGGCATCTATACACACAAGGAAGTCTTTGTTTGGATCTGCAATCTTCAATACAAGTGCATTGGTCATAAGGTATTTCCGCTCTTGAAATATTTCTTCACATTCTGATGTCCAAATGAATTTAACCCCAATTTTCTGAAGGGAGGTGATTGGGCAACCAATCTTGGAGAATCCTTTTATGAATCTCCTATAGTATCCTTCCAGACCCATAAAGGATCTGATATCAAATACATCCTTTGGGGTATGCCAATCGATGATGGATTTAATCTTGTCAGGATCAACTGCCACTCCTTCCTCAGAAATCACATGGCCTAAGTAATGGACTTGTTTCTGGAAAAAGTCACACTTACTGATATTAGCATAGAGATGATGTTCTCTTAGTACCTGGAGTACTAGCTTGAGATGTTCTTCATGCTCTTCTCTATTCTTGGAATAGATTAGGATATCATTAATGAAAAACAATACAAACCTATCCAAGAAATTTTTGAAAACGTTATTCATTAAGCACATAAAAGTGGTTGGTGCATTGGTAAGCCCAAATGGCACCACCACAAATTCATAGTGGCCATATCTTGTCCTAGAGGTTTTCTTGTGGATATCTTCATTTCTGACTCGGATTTGATGGTATCCAAACCTCAAGTCAATCTTGGAGAATATTGTAGCACCCCTTAAGTGGTCGAACAAGTCACCGATCCTTGGCAAGGGATACTTATTTTTTATGGTCATCTTATTGAGTTGTCTATAATATATGCACAGTCTGAGTGTGCCATCTTTCTTTTTCACAAACAAAGTTGGTGCTCCCCATGGTGACACATTAGGTCGAATGTAGCCTTTGTCCCACATCTACTTCAACTTTATTTTGAGCTCAACTAGATCTGGTGTACTCATTTTATAGGGTGTTCTAGACATTGGCACTGTACAAGTTCTATGGAAAAGTCAATATCCCTTATTGGAGGTAGACCTAGTACCTCTTCTGGGAATACATATTTATATTCTCTACATATGGGATGGTTCTCTCAGTTGGGCTTGTCATTATCAATGGAGTTGAGTACTTGTATTGCATACAAGGGACATCCCTTTATGCAATACTTCTTCACTTGGAGGGATGATATTTGTCTCACTGAGACATGATTTTGAATCCCTTGTAGGGTTACCCTTCTTCCTTCTTCATATTCATGCTCCAGAGTTTTACTATAACAGTCCAAATTGTTTTTGTGGGAAGCCAACCAGTCCATATCAATCAAAATGTCATAATACCTTAAAGCAAGTATATTTAGGTTCGCTTGGGTGGGAAACCCACTTATAACAATTTGGCATACTGGTATGACCTCTGTTAGTTTTATTTTGGTTCCAGTGGCTAGTTGTACCATCCATGATTTAACATGTTTAACTTGTTGCAATTTATATCTCTCAACAGTTTGAGGGGAAGCATAACTCAAATTAGAACCAAGTTCAATTAAAATTGAAATAGGATGGTCGACGATCGTACCTTCCATCTCCACCACTGAAGCTTGGTGGTTACCTTGTCTATTACCCAAGGCTAGATAAATTTGTAGCAGGCTCCTAGACACAACATTGATTGTGGTAGCCTCTTNGTATTCAACAATGGTCATGTTGCCTAGCTTGAGTTCAAATAACTCTTTCATCTTTCAGTCATAGTATCTTTTAGTCAAGTATTTCTTCTCGAAATACCCCTTGAACTCCTTCCAAGTGATATCTTTCTCTTTGATGTGTTGCACCTGCACAAACTGATCCCACCACATGAATACATCGCAATTCTTCCTTCTGCATGAGCAGAATAATTCTGTAGTTGGAAATATTTCCTCATGCCTAGCAACCATGTTTCGGCATCTTCCTTCTTCTTATGTTCTCCATCGAACGTTGGAGGCTTGATCTTGTTCATCTCTCCTTTCAATTCGTCCCTTCCAGATGTTCAGATTTTTCTAGTAGGGGATGGGCTTGAACTACTGCATGCCTCCCTACTAGAATGCTTTGGGGAGCAACGATGATGTCTACTACCACTCCTCGATCTTCTTCTTCTCTCAGAGGTCCTGTGACTCTCTCTCTTACTTGAGCCACTCCTCCTCTTCAACTTCCTTTCTATTCTTTCTAGGTTCTTCAACACTTTTAAGTTGAATTCTCCCTACTGATCCCTGACCCTCATGAGCTTTCGGCTATCAGCTCGGCGAGCCTGGGTAACTTTTTGCAGTCTTTCAATGAGTTTCATCAAATGTCCTTCCTTATCCATCTCTTTTCCATGCCCATTGGAGTTCGATCCTTAGACTCTCAGGTTGACATTCTTCCTTCTCTTTTTTCCTCTGTTTCGGATGCAATCTGTACCTTTTCCATTTCTATACTCAACGTAGATTCACAGTTGACCTAACACTCGTTGAACTCTACACACACAATGTGCAATCAATTGAATTTTTTCAGGCCTTAAACCTTCAAAAAACTTACAACACTCATAAACCAACATGAACAAGAAAAATGTTTTCTATGCTCTGTTTGGCTCTGCAAATTTTGGGACTTCTAGTTTCGGGGTCTCGGTCCACGAGACTCTCATACTCACTTTCGGGTTATAGCTCCCTCTTTCTCCCTACCCTCGTAACCATAGGCACCTTTCACAACTTCGTGATTTCGTGAGTTTGCGAGTCGAAGACATTCGACTCTCCTTCCTCCAAATGCCGATACCTGAGATGCGATATGGGTATGGCTCCCTCTCACTAGCACCTACTAAATATAACCATAGGTTAGGGATAAGTGCTAGCACCTCTCACAACTCGTGACTTCGTGAGTTGGAGTGTTGAGCCCTCATGCTCCTCCTTTGTGAATCCTAAAATCCCAATTTACTTTACCCTCCGGGCCCGCATAGCACAACTGTCTCCACATCCATAGTGGCAAGTGGCACCCTCATGAGGGTCCGCATCACCTTTAATGACATCATCAGGTCCCACCACTCTCACTTTTCTTTTCAACCCTCTAGCATGTGGTACACACCCATGTGTCCATGTCCATACCAAGAGAAATCCAATGGTTAGACTTCTTCTCATATCTACGACACAGATCCTTTCAACTTTTCAGGGTTTCGAGCATCGGGAGTTTGTGCATCCACCCTCTCGAACTTCCCTTTGCCGAAATCCTGAAACTACTGTCTACCCTTCCACTTGATCCAACGGTCAAGTTCCTATCTTACGATCTACGATGTAGATCATTTCAGAATTTTTTTTTTCACTATTTCGCAACTTGCGAATACAAGGTTCTTTGCTTTTGGTTTCCCAGGTGCCAAAATGCCATCCGACAGCCATGTGTTCCCCCTGATGGATGATCCCGACGAATTCGGGGTTTCGCGTATCGTGATTTCCACGTTCCTATGCAACTCCAAAGGGTTTTTAAACCTTCCGCACGTTTTCCAGATCTAACGGTCACGAGGGTTCTCCTTTCTCCCAAATAGATCATATGGCTCCAACACTTATGGTGTGGAGTCCTCTCTCCCTGTGGCTAGATACCACATTGGTTGCAGTTTCATAACACTGCTACACCTCCTGAACTTGGTAACATGGTCAAGTAATCTCCTTGGCACTCAAGAGCACTCAAAGGTCTGAAATTGGTCCTCTAAACACAATTCCTCCTCAAACTCTTGGTCCAAAGACCCTTATCTAGCCCATCTAGGCTCAGCGTCGAAACCTTGGCTCTGATACCAAATTGTAACACCCTCTTTCAGTCACTTGAAGATTGTAACGCTCTGATACCAAATTGTAACACCCTCTTTCTCTTCCGGGCAGGCGCTACTTCACGGAATAACAATAATCACCCCTAATTATATAAACAACATGCATTTAAGAAATGAAACATATTTAAACTCAAAGTAAGCTTAAGAATTACTGTTAACATAATCTTAAAACACAGCATTAACATTAATTCATATGCATAGTAGAAAACATGATAATTATAAATACACAGACATGTAGAAACACAATTAAAACATCATCTGGTACTTATCTTTGAAAATAGTGATAGTTCCACCAACCAGGTGCAGGCCTTCCACAAACCTCCCAGCCTTAGACCACACTACTCATCAAGCTCAATAGTGGGTCACCCCCGAGATAGGACTAAGCTCCACCCCCAATGCAAGGAATCCTCGACTAGGCTGAGGTTACAGGGAAAACACACAGTCACAAGGAAGGAATTCTCTCCCAGGAACCACTCATACTCATTGCCCACAGACTCCCCTTCCCCACATGCTTGTTCCACCCCAGGAGTATACACCTTCTCTGTCACCTAGACAGACCTTCAGTTGCTAACCTCCCTTGCCTTGGGTTTCAGCAACAGACTGGACCAAAAGTCTCCGAGCTCTGTGGCAGCTATAGGGTTCCTTCCAGGAGTTCTCTCCTTCCTCTGTGCACTCTCTCACCTAGAGAGAAACGCTCACAGGCCAAGCAACCTATTCTTCCAACTTCAATCACCTCTCTCACCTAGAGAGAGTGTTGTACAAGATGGCCAACAAGCCACACATAGTCCATCACTGCATGGTCACAATAGCCAACAGGGAAACATACACAACAATGACAGGATGGTCTCACGGTTATGGCCTTGGGACAGAGATTCCACACACATGCTCAATATGTTAAGATAGAGGATGTCTTGGCTTTCCAGAAAACAACACAGGCTATCTCCAAAATCAACACAGGCTATTCCCCCCACGGTTTCACAATTTCATGTGGTCTCTTGCAGAGGTCGGACGGGTTCACACATAGGCAATCCAGGTCGAATGGTGGAGGATCCCCCATCACAGCTCATCTCAGCCATTTTATTTGCATGGGCCTAGGTTGACACTTGTCACCCATGAAACTGCATGCCTTCCATCAACATGTGTTCCTCCCACCATTTGGAAGTCACATGTCATTCCAAAAGAACTTAGGATAAAAACATATTATTCACATGGTCTTTTTGGAATAATATTAAAATATTATTCCCAAAGACTTAAGCCCCTAGACTTAACACTTATCCCCTTTTCCACCTTCCAGCCCCTAATCCCTTGCCCACTCTGTGGAAGCTTAGTCCCCCATCACTCATTCATCGTGGTCGATCTACACGTGGAGGTGTTTATATTTTATTAATGTTCTGCATTGATACATGTACAAAATCAGGCTCTTGGCCTTCAACACTTAGGCTCTCTAGCTTAAGAATCACACAAGCCCACTAGCTTATATAAACTTGGCTCACCAGCCTATAAAACATATTTACAATTCATTTCATAAAAAATATTTACAATAGGGCTCGGCTTTGGGAAAATTACATAGGAGTTAATGCCTCCACATCTTTAAAGCATGCACTATGGCAACCAATTCCATATCATGGGTCACATAATTGACTCCATGCTCATTCAATTTTCTGGATTCGTAGAAAACCACATGTCCCTCTTGCATAAGGAATCCTCCAAGACCTTCCTTCTAGGCATCTATACACACAAGGAAGTCTTTGTTTGGATCTGCAATCTTCAATACAAGTGCATTGGTCATAAGGTATTTCCGCTCTTGAAATATTTCTTCACATTCTGATGTCCAAATGAATTTAACCCCAATTTTCTGAAGGGAGGTGATTGGGCAACCAATCTTGGAGAATCCTTTTATGAATCTCCTATAGTATCCTTCCAGACCCATAAAGGATCTGATATCAAATACATCCTTTGGGGTATGCCAATCGATGATGGATTTAATCTTGTCAGGATCAACTGCCACTCCTTCCTCAGAAATCACATGGCCTAAGTAATGGACTTGTTTCTGGAAAAAGTCACACTTACTGATATTAGCATAGAGATGATGTTCTCTTAGTACCTGGAGTACTAGCTTGAGATGTTCTTCATGCTCTTCTCTATTCTTGGAATAGATTAGGATATCATTAATGAAAAACAATACAAACCTATCCAAGAAATTTTTGAAAACGTTATTCATTAAGCACATAAAAGTGGTTGGTGCATTGGTAAGCCCAAATGGCACCACCACAAATTCATAGTGGCCATATCTTGTCCTAGAGGTTTTCTTGTGGATATCTTCATTTCTGACTCGGATTTGATGGTATCCAAACCTCAAGTCAATCTTGGAGAATATTGTAGCACCCCTTAAGTGGTCGAACAAGTCACCGATCCTTGGCAAGGGATACTTATTTTTTATGGTCATCTTATTGAGTTGTCTATAATATATGCACAGTCTGAGTGTGCCATCTTTCTTTTTCACAAACAAAGTTGGTGCTCCCCATGGTGACACATTAGGTCGAATGTAGCCTTTGTCCCACATCTACTTCAACTTTATTTTGAGCTCAACTAGATCTGGTGTACTCATTTTATAGGGTGTTCTAGACATTGGCACTGTACAAGTTCTATGGAAAAGTCAATATCCCTTATTGGAGGTAGACCTAGTACCTCTTCTGGGAATACATATTTATATTCTCTACATATGGGATGGTTCTCTCAGTTGGGCTTGTCATTATCAATGGAGTTGAGTACTTGTATTGCATACAAGGGACATCCCTTTATGCAATACTTCTTCACTTGGAGGGATGATATTTGTCTCACTGAGACATGATTTTGAATCCCTTGTAGGGTTACCCTTCTTCCTTCTTCATATTCATGCTCCAGAGTTTTACTATAACAGTCCAAATTGTTTTTGTGGGAAGCCAACCAGTCCATATCAATCAAAATGTCATAATACCTTAAAGCAAGTATATTTAGGTTCGCTTGGGTGGGAAACCCACTTATAACAATTTGGCATACTGGTATGACCTCTGTTAGTTTTATTTTGGTTCCAGTGGCTAGTTGTACCATCCATGATTTAACATGTTTAACTTGTTGCAATTTATATCTCTCAACAGTTTGAGGGGAAGCATAACTCAAATTAGAACCAAGTTCAATTAAAATTGAAATAGGATGGTCGACGATCGTACCTTCCATCTCCACCACTGAAGCTTGGTGGTTACCTTGTCTATTACCCAAGGCTAGATAAATTTGTAGCAGGCTCCTAGACACAACATTGATTGTGGTAGCCTCTT
>JZKD02S0434658.1:117294-128482 GCA_000966675.3 Picea glauca
TTATGGACAGAAAAATACCCTTCTAGTAGATTCAACCACTTGTCTACAACATCTACATCTATCTGACCTTCAAATATAGGAATATCAAAGTTTATTTGTACCTTGAAGGGGGTGGTGCCTCTGCTCGAAGAAGATGTGTCGCTTGTTGGTATCCGCCGAAGGATTTGCAAGAAAATTGTCCATCATATCGTTCCTCTATTGCATGAGGGCTTCCTCAATCAACAGTTTGAAAGGATCTCCTGTCCCACAATCTTTCTTTTCTCCTTCCATGAGAGGTCTCTTGGGTGTGCGAGAGCTTTTGTCCTCAAGGGAAACAAGCTCGAGACCTAAATATTTGTACTCTGACCTCGTTGGGGACATGCATTAAGACGCCAAGGAACAGACTGCTCTGATACCACTGATCCAGATTTTATGAGCAGAATGAAATGAGTACAGATTATTACCAAATTCTTAACACGGAATAACAAAGATATATAGTAAAACCGGTTTTCTATTCAATAAGGAAATAAGCTGAAACTGTAAAATGCAGTGGAAAACAAGCTTGTTGGAATGGTGGCGGCTTATCTCTGAGAAGAGATGTGACAGTTGCTCTCATTCGCAAGAAGAAAATTCCAATGAGGCTCTCAAGGCCTTTTTACAATAAACAATAGTTTCAAAAACCCTAAACATCCAAAAACCTAACCCTAGGAGATGAAGTGCCAAAAGTCATGTGGGCCCCGTTTGGGTAAGTCAATACATCAACTTCCTGGGGTCGTAACTTTTGTATACGATCTTTGTTTTAGGCGTATGATAATCCATTGGAAAGATCTATCCAAGGAATACAACATTTGCACAAAATTTCAAACTTTTTGAGGCATATGAGATTTTTCAACCACAATATACCCCAAAAAACTTTGTTTAGGGCCTCAAAACGGCTCCAGAAGTTCAGGACCCAAAAAACTGCTAAAAATAGTAAATTATCAAAATTGCTAGAAAGTTGTTTTGATCCAGCTGGAAAAGGTGGGTGGCCACTGATATCCACCTAGATCATACCATGTTGAACATCATCTCATCTATTCACATGTTATAAAATCATACCATCAGGGTTGGGGCAAAGATCTTGGGCTTAGGGGCACATCACTCATTCATGCTACCCCTCTCAAGTTGTGATGGAGTATATAATTTTTGTATGATTAATTTGATGCATACTATGACATAGATCCACATTTTATTTTCTCATGGCTATGATCTCTTTAATGACATGGATTCACCATGTACATTTTTATGGCTGTGATCTTGCATTTCACTTCATGGATATGTAGTGTATTGTGTTGGCGTCCATGCTTTGTTTCTCTTCTAAGCATGGGTATGCCTACCTTGAGGTTGATCTATACATGTTTGGTTGATGTCTGATTGTAGGTAATCATTGTTTCCTTGATCTCTCCACTCATTCCTTACACAGCCTCACATTTATGTATATTGTAATGTGTTTTGGCCATCGATTCTTCTTCTGACATCACACATTAGGGGGCATATGTTATAGCTCTATTTTCCACCCCAGAGACACATGGAGGACCTACTAATTCTATCATGTTGAGACACACTCTTATTAATTGTATTTCTTATACTTTGAGGGATGCCACACCCTACTTGTCTAGCAAGGTGTGACCAATCACATGTTGTACCACTAGAAAGCTACGACCAGTCGTGTGTTGCACTACTGGAAGCTCACGACCGCCCTTGTCACCTTCTATATTTTACGATTTATGAGGAGATCAATGCTAGTGAGTTATCAATATCTCATGTGGATATTTGGAACTCATACTAGACTCAAGGTTCACTAAGTTCTAGAGATGTAGAAGCATCTCCTAGCCTCCTCCATCTATTTGTAAAAGGAAGACAATCCAAGGGATCAAGGGAGGAAGAATTGAGAAGTAAACTTATGCTACAGAGTTTTGTAGGAGATTCAACAAGACTTCATCCTTTAGATATGAGTTTTCCTTGCTTGTGAGGCTTAAGGAGGTGTTGGACCAAGGAATTAGGAGAGGCCTCAATCAAGACTCAAGGTAAAACTTGATTGATGTAATGTCCTCCACTTATTGATATAGATTTGCATTGTTTTCCCCTTCCATTTTTGATGTATTCAATTGTGCATCATGGTAAATGGTACATCTGATAGTCATTGAGTAGATCAAGTTAGATTTATCTTAGATTTGACATTCCTAGTTCTTGAAGTTTTGAGATTGGTATTGGTGGTTTTCTTGTGTGCAGAAAGTAGGTGTTAGGAGCTAGAATTGGATCTATGGAGTTGTATCAATCAAGAATATGTAGGTACAACCACCAAGAATTAGGTTTGAACCATTCTATCTCCTTCTCATAGCATAATTTAGGATCAAATCTAGTAGATCTGGTGGAATACTTTTTTGTTATCTATCCTACAGTCTATCTTGGATCATAGGAAGATCCAAGGAAGTTCTCACCTATCCACGGGGGGGGATTTATCCATAATACTAATATTCAAGTTGCTATCTTCCTACATAAATCCACTCTCGTTAACTTAAATGATTATATTGAAAATCACTGGGAGCACCATTTATTTCAAAAATATAATGGCTCATGAAGAGATATGCAACATGATATTTCCATCCTTGAGGTTGATTTCTTCAAAGGAGGATGATCCTGAAATCTTGTTGCAATGTTGTTTTTGAACTTGCAATGCTTTGTAGAAACCCAAGCAATGCCAAAGCTCCAAATGTTTGTCTTATCTTTCCAAAGAAAAATCGATGCAATCCTAATTTCAAATCTTCCATTTCAATTTGTATTTCAAAATCATTTTTATATAATGATATTAATGTTCTTTGTTGTTTGAAATGAGTGAATCAAAGAACTACTTACATGGCCCTAGAGAAAGTCAAATATAAGAAAGAAAAGAATCCTATGTCAGATACTTTTTCCATGGAAGCTAAGCTTAATGATGAAATGCTACACATTATATATTCAAATAACTCTATTTATATAGGCCTACAACATGCCCCCCATCATGGGGAACTTTTTAGAGTATAAAAGGTGGAAAATGGGTCCCATCTTTTGCTATTCCTTTTGAATAAGAAAACTAAAATGCTATCATCAACAAGAACATTCAAATATTGCAACTCCATAATGTAGCTTCCATATTAGTTTTGGTGCCTTGTGACGACATTATTAGGTGGATCATTGAGCATGTGAATTATGGGACAAAGGTAGTGGTAAATGATGAAGGGAGATGTATAACATCATTTAAGGCCGATATCTTGGACACATATTATAAGCTCCCTATAGTATAATAGTTTATGACCAATTCCTGGGTAGGACAATTTTCTAAAAGCAAGACCTATCATGAAATTATTGGAGGATGGTAGAAATAAGGAAATAAATTAAAGTCTAGATCTGCGAGGATTTACCCACTTGCAACTTTCAAGAACCTTACAGAAATGTAGTTTCCATACTTTGCAATATATATGGGGAAAGGAATTCCACCCACTTCAAGGAGGTATGGTTCCATCTGCTACATAGTATCCTGGAAGAAGGGACAATTTTTTATTAGGTTGTAATTTTCTCCCTTTCTATAACTAATACAATCATGATGGCCAAGTATCCACAACCAAAAACATTGCCATATTTCTATATGTCTCCATATATTATAGATATTGCATGTATTGTAAACCCATTCTTAGGAGTAGGATGGTCATGGAACGAAAAGTGCCCACCAATTCAGGTTTATTGCAAAAACATGTGGGAGCATAAATATATGTGCAACTATGGTTAAATATGTGACAATTTCTTAGTTTTTCTATAGGGGTGGATCTTTAGGAGGAAATATCCAAGTTTATTTTCTAAGGAAATCCAAGACTTGGAGGATATCAAGGACTAGTATATGGATGAAAACTTAGCACATATCAAAGTATACAAATCAACCAAAGCTCCTCACACCCTCCAAAATCACATGCCAAATTGATGGATTATTTTAGAAATTGCTTACAAAAAAACCTTTCATGGATTAAACATGAAATTATCATTTATATATAAGAATTTTTGCCCTACTTATACCATTTACATAGGATTATGTGGACTGACAAATACTGTGTTCAAAAGTATTGAGGGAAAGAAGATAGAAAAATAAAAATTCGAGCACAAAAGGTTCAAGATGCATGACTCTCTAAAGGTGGTGCTAAATCCCTGAGCTTATGTAGCCATATCTTAGCCTTACTCACATGATGAATGCCTCAAGGAAAAGGACAAAAGAGCACAAATTGTAGAGGCTCAAGCAGAAAATAAGTATATTGACATTGTAGTAGAGAGAAAAACAAATTGAAGCGAGTGTAGAGAGAAAGACATTTGAAGCTGATGTAGAGAAGAAGAGAATTGAAGATGAAGTGGAGGGAATAAAGACAAGGAAAATAACAAAGAGGTAGTAACTTCTAGGCTTCAAAAGGATTCTACAAAAATAGTAGACAAGACTAAAATGACCAATACACGAGGAGAAACATATATTGAAGTTGAAAAAGAGATAGAAAGCATGGGGATATCACTCAAGGAGGAGGCAATGGAGGAATTGGAACAGCGAAAGAACAAACATATGTCTCTAAAGTTCAAGTAACTATGTTACAAATTTGTTTAATTTTTGGAAGGGGATTACCATCTCCTATTGGTCTTAGTCTTTAATGGTTCATGGAAGAAGATCCCCCAACTAATGGAATGGTTCATCTAGAATTGTTCTCTTTCAATAGGAAACAAAAGCTAATTGTTAAGTAGACACAAAAGAAAAGAAATTAGTTGCAAACCAAGTGGTGATAGATAGCATGGTGACTATTGTATTGAATGTGAATGAATCAGAACCAATAGTTGTAGCCTTTGTTAGAGTATCCACTACTTAGTCCAGTGAGTCTAACATATCCAAGTAAAATACTACAAGTTAGATTTTGAAATTCAATATGTGAATGCAATGTGGAGAGACCTCTACAAAAAATTATAATACTTCCAAATCCATAATTGGGAATTAATCACCCTCTCCAATAGAGCACAAGAGTGGAAATGAAGACAAGAGGAGTGGCAAAGATGTTTTGTCCTTTTAAGTATAGATAACAAACTTTTGCTAATGCTCCTCTAGATATTCCAACATTAGGTGAAAGAAAGATCCTCAAAATTAACATGAGACTTGAATGTTAGAGAGACACATGTCAATAATTCATTAATGGTGTCTAGGTATTATTGAGTGATTGCAACTAGGTTTGGGAGGCTACAGAAACAATTGCACAAGAATTTCATCTACCTCATATCAAAGAAAACAATGCATTCTTACATCTCGCTGAAGTGATGGGAGAATTATAGGAAATGGGAAGACAAAAAAAGAGTATCATTGAACAGAGTCCTAGAATCAACAAGACAATGATCAAGGAATATGGAGCAACTCTAAGGAAACAAGATTAATGAATGATTTCCTAACTAATTTGGATAAAAACTTAGATAAAATAGAGCATAACTTAGCTTTCTACCATGACCTATTTGAACAACACCATTTTCCCCACTCTCATGAAATTAGAAAAGCGAATGAGGCATGGAGAGAATATGTAAAGGATAGGCCAAATGTAGAAGAACAACCTCTTGACATTTAAGCTTAAAATGTGAAGAATTAGGAAGCTCCATATGTGTATTGCTTTGTAAGAAACTCCTTAAAATAAACCTTGTGTTCTTTAAGATAAAATCTAAGAGAAGCACAAACCTTCTCAACTATGATAATAATGCTTTCACCTCCTACAACATCTTTAACCTCGAAGTCAACTTCATGGATTAATGGGCACATTCATTTAAACCTGGTTTTGACCACCTCAACTTCATACATGAGTGTATATTTTCTGCAACAATGGGTGTCATGTTTTGTTTTCACATCATCTAACTTAAAGTGGAGTTATTTCTCTTAGATCAACATTGAACTATCTTGTTTATATTTACTAGCACGTGGCTCAGTTCATGCATTGACATTCTATGAATGTAAATAAAACCATTAGATGGTACTTGCTACATTAATGTTGGTTCCAACATTTGTGAAAGAAAATGAGCTATAGTATTTACTTGGGACAAGGGTTGAGCACTTTGGGTAGACTGTTCAAAATGATTCTAAGCTTCGACATTGTCTAATTTTGTAGCAATGTAACATACCCATTACCAACTATTGGATAGGCAGTCTGAAAATAGTTGTGTAGTTTAGATATAGTTTTGGGAGAAAATCCTAAGTATATGGAAGATGCACAGGAGGAAGACACGACACAGACAGAAGAATAAAGACAAGAGAATAAATCATGGTAGGAGGATGACAACTCGACATTCCATAAATAGAAGAACATCAGAAAAATAGCATGCAGATTGACAAGAAGAAGAAAGAAACCGAACAACCAGTTGATTGAGCTGTCCATGCAATGTAATGGCTTGTTGGGAGGAACTAAGAAGGGTTTTAAGCCCTATATTTTGATGTATAAATATGTTACAGGTTGGGAGATTAGGGGTTCTTTTTTTCTGGGATTTTAAGTTTAGTTGGGTTATGTTCTATTTTTTTCCATGTTGAGATATAGTCTATGAGATGTAATGAGGGATTCCTCACTGCCCCATGAAGGATGGGGTTCCTGGTGTAGTGGGTTTTTGGAATGTAACAGACTATGATGAGAAGAATGAATAAATAAATGCCAAGGAGATGATAGTGAATTGTGTGTTGCTTGTCTTTTATATGTTTTTCTTATGGAATATGGATGGTTGCATAGTAGAGTATATTTACCTCATGTTGAATCTTTCTGCCATAATAATAATTGTTAAGATATGGAGTATAGATGAATCTAGATTATATTGATTATAATAATTTGAATCATATGTCAATTAATACTAAATAATAATCGAGTTGCACACACTGATAGAATAAGAAAGAATGAACCGAACGATTTCCTCTCATTCCCTCAATACTACAGAAGCCTAGTTATCAAAGTCCCAATAGATACCTTAGGTGAGACTTCATCTGCACAAGAAGGTGATGTCAAAAGGGATGCTATATGGTAGGTTTTGTTGGTAACAGATAACTCAAACCTAGGGTCTTACAACCTGCACACAACTCCAACAAATGGTTATGTTGTCGGGACCAAGAATTTGTGATTAAGGGAATGTTTTGGAGGTCAACTAAGAAGGAGATCACATAGTGGTTGGAAAGAAAGGAACATGATTTTTCATGACAATATAATAGGAATCCTAATATGAGTGACAAGAAATGGATGCAAAGGTATGTGTTCACAAATCTGCATGAAATTTTCTTTGGCAAATTTCCAATTATTCTGACCGAGTGGCTAGAAAGGTTAGTGGAGAAAACTGGAAGATACAGGGTTGCAACACTGAGTAATTGGACTCATGAATTGGTAATACAATTGAATTCTGTAAGTAACCCAACTACTCGAGCAATTGAATTTTGGTTGGATATCATATTAGGAGGATACGTTATAGAGTTTGTGGTAGATTGCATTCAATCATATAGTGTTGCAAAAAGGGATTTTTTCAAAGGTCTGCATGGGAGGCTCTTGAAATCATTAGGTATGTGGATATAGATTTTATTGTGTGAAAAACAAGTGATGATCATGGAATCCAATGGTTGAAGGGGTTCGCGTGCATAGGAGAAACAAAGGATGACAAGAAGATCATGTGAGAGAATGAAGAAAGTAGTGAAAAAGGAAGGGAGGGACTGAGGATGCAAGAAGACATTATACTAGAGAAATAATATGATTTTGGAGAGTTGTGTAGAGGAAGAAGGTACAAGAGGAAAAAGATTAGGGTTGAGAAAGGAGAGTCACACAATGAGCCAGAGGGGAGAGAACATTGCGCACTAGTCTGAATTGTGGAAATACCATATATAGGAGGGGAAGAAGAGGGGCTACAATCCAGTCCAGTAATAAAAGAGTCATTAAGTCCTACTTAGAATGAGTCCTGTGTCAAATCCACGGCCTTGTGTGTGTCACCACAATAAGAGATAATAGTTGAATATTTTTCAAAATCCATCATAGTTATCCAATGAGGACAGAGTAGTAGCAGTCAAAATAGTGGAAGTAGTGTGCAGAGTCAGATTCAACCAGCATCACCAAGAGGAGGAAATACACAAAGCAACATGGAACGGGTAGATAATACCCTTAGACTTCCTGAGTTCCAGGGAGTGGGGTCAGAGGATCCAGAACAAAATTTGTTTATTTGTGAAACAATTTGGCCCGCTAAGAACGTACAGGATGAGGCTGTGAAGATTGCGCAGTTAGTGAAAACATTTAGATGTCGTGCGCTAGCATGGTATATGAAGCTGCAGAGTATCATGCATAAAGGAAAGGCCAGAAAGTTGGCATAAATAAAGAAAGCATTGTTGAAGGATTTCAAAAAGCCAAAGCCAGATTCGAAGTACATCACGGAGCTGAAGGAGATTAAACAAGTACAAACAGAGTTGGTATGTGATTTCGATCAGAGATTTAAGGATGTGATGGGTAGACTGAATTTCCATATCCCAGATAAATAACATCAATAATGGTTTATTGCAATACTTCTACCACACATTCGCATGCCATTGATTCAATAGAAGGTTACGTCACAGCTCGAGGCCCTGGAAATTACAATGAAATTAGAGTCCTCTCTGGTAGGATATAGTGGTTGCATTGACGATTCAAATGGTCGATATTACAAAAGGGAAGGAGAAATGAGAACAAGTTTTGTGTACCAAGTGCAGGACTAAAGGCCATCACAAGGATGAATGCCTATCATTCGTGCAGTATTTGGCAGTTGGAGTGTTGAATCCATTATCTTGGGGGGGGGATACTATGAGATATGTAAGAAATGGTGCCATCATCCCACTGTGTTTCCATTACTATAGAAGTATCAGAGTACACCAAGGAACTTGTTTTGCAATTTTTGCAATTTTGTGGGACATGAAGAGAAGGATTGTCACGCGTTCGACTTAATGAGGGAGCGCACATCAGATATGTACAGGATTCATGAAGAAAATGTTTTAGCAGAAGGGGGTGGTCTACAATACAACAATCAAAGAGGTTTCAATCAAGGGAATAGAGGAAACTTTGGTAGAGGTCAAGGCAGAGGAAATTTCAGTAGAGGAGGAAGAGGTCCGATAATATGTTATAACTATGATCAACCGGGACACTTGGCTCATGATTGCCTGAATCTGTGTACAACATGCACATACTACAGAGAATTGGATCATGCGATAGAATATTGTCTTCAACTAGTTGTGAAATGACAGGCCAAAGGTAACCAAAACCAAAATCAAAATCAAAATGTGCAGAAGATATCAGCTAAAAAATGGAATGAGGGACCAAGAATAACAGTTGTTACGTGCGGAGGAGCTAGAACATGGGCTGATATAATGAATCAAGGAAAGTGACTGAGAAATCAGTAAGGAAGTCAGCATGGACTATGCCAACTTTTGATCCTCAGTGGGAAAAGGAGACATATTAGAAAGTGAGAAAAAAAGTACTTAGACAAGGGGAGCATCAACATCATTTGCACCTCATATAGAAGATTGTGTTGTGCCAGAGAATCCAATGGGAAAGGTCAGCATGCTAACATAATTTTTGAGTAGTTGTGTAGAGATAATTAAGGATGAAATTGCACTGAGTACATTGTTTGACATGATTGATCACTGCACATGAGGAAGTGAAACTTTTGTCACACAAAGGATGGTAAATCAATTACTACGCAGGAAGAGAACCAATGAAGAATTATGATTCAATGCACAGATTGGGGAGTATGATGTGGATAATTTCATCTTGTACTTAGGATCTGATGTGAATGTTTTACTAAAGAAGACATGGGAGATGATGGGAAAACCCAAGTTAGTATGGTCCCCTATTCAATTAAGGCTCGCAAATCAGCACAAAATAGTCTCGATTGGTCATTTGACAAGAGTACCTATGAACATAGATGGGGTGTGCAACATGGCAGAGTTTGAAGTTATTGAGATCATGGATGATAGACAACCATATCCAACACCAATGGGACTGTAATGGGATTTTGATAACCAGGAAATCATTAACTTGAAAAGGAGGGAGATGATATTTGAGGTTGGAGTTTTGAAATTTACTACACCCTTGGACCCATAAAAAGGAAAGAGATACATAGATCCAACAAGAGGGAATGACATTGACAACATATACAACATGACTGCGTGGATGGATGATTATGTCAACCCGACAAGGGATGGTGCATTGACTTGGAGGAGTATCAGTTCATGCGCATCATATTCAGAAGCAGGTCTAGATTATTGGTAGCAGAGGATGCATGAAGTGTCAACTAGATGATGTGCATGCATAAACTAATCCTTATGCTAGATTGGAACGGAGCTGTGTGATTCACCTAGGTATGGCATATTAACTCAAATAAGCATGTCTATAAAGGAATTTGAATTGCAGGTACCCGAACAACAAAGGTTGTTAGCACTTGATGTCATCTTAAAGGTGACTCCAACTAGATGGTGGACTGCACATAGAGAGGGGATAAAAGGTTGGACACAGTTCAACAGACTCATGCAAATAAGCTTTAGTACTGAGGAAGAAAACAATGCACAAAATTATATAAGAGAGAGTAACCCAGCAGGCCATGTTGAGCAGTGCATGGATTTATGGAGTTCAGTACCAGATATCGAATGGACACACAGATTTATACACACACTAGACACAATTTCGAAGAATTGGTATTTGGAATTGGAAATTAACAAGGAGACTACACAATGGGAAGAGTTGATTAAGAGGCTCAGATTCATGTTCACATTCGAACATGAATCCCCATCCATAGATGCAGCATTACAAGATATTCAAAGTAAAATTTTCTTGGAAGAAGGAACGATGAAGGTAGTATCAGTGTGAAGTGCACATAGAGCCAATATAAATATCCATGAGTTATTGGAGTGCTACAATGTAGCTAAGGATGAACAGGATGAAGACAATCCTAGAAATATACGAGTACCTAAAACAGAAGGAGAACGAGCAGTAGAAGGGCCAGATATTGAGTCCACCGCATACACACAGCCGATAAAGACATAGAAGGTAAACATTGGGACAACAAAGAATCCCAAGTTTGCGCAGATAGGAGATTATTAGAGTGACGAGACAATAAAGAAGACTGCAGACTTACTACGAGAATAGCAAGACCTATT
>JZKD02S0434658.1:206846-232638 GCA_000966675.3 Picea glauca
AGGGAGCAATGGGCAAGCCCTATATAAAATATCGGAGTGTAAAATCTTAATTTTATTAGGCAAGCCCTATATATAAAAAATCGGAGTGTAAAATCTTAATTAGTGTCTCGTGAGCTTTTTCACCCAGTAGGGATTTATTGGCGTCTGTTGTACGGAGGGTTTGGATCAACTGTTTAGCCGGTCAGTCACAATTTCTGTCGAGACATCAATCGATTCTGCAACCAACCATAAAACAATGTAAATTTTATGGCTCCCTCTCCCATTAAATTATTTTAACGCTGTTCTGTTCTGTTTTATGTTACTTGGGCGAATGTGACAATGGTTTGGTGTTTTATCTGAACTTCTTGTTATGGAGTAGAAGGGAAATTGTTGGGTGGGGTGAATTGAATATGATGCTTGTGTTGAATTTGCAGGTCTGGAGGAAAGGTTTCATTCAAGATCACTTTGACCTCTGATCCCAAACTACCTTTCAAAGTGTAAGTTGCAGAGATGGACAAACTGGCTTTTTTATTGGATCCAGTTTTGGTCTCTGCCAATTCATGCAAATAGTGAAATGAAGTTTATTATTATTTCCCCTGGGGATGATTGCCTGCATATCAATATCAATCAATGATTTGGGTGCCCTGTGATTTGGAATTTTCCAGATTTAATGTACCTGAGGAAGCCCCCTTCACTGCAGTACTGAAGTTCGCAGCAGAGGAATTTAAAGTACCGCCTCAAACTAGCGCTATCATCACCGATGGTAAGTTCTTATTTTGAATATGATATCCCTTTAGATCCTAAAGGGTTTGGTCTGAAAGCAAAAACCTCGGAGTTATGTTTTTGAATGCTTGCATTTTTTATGTGTGTTCACACCTAAGATCTATCTTGTCACGGAAGCAAAAACCTCGGAGTTATGTTTTTGAATGCTTGCACTTATGTATGTGTGTTCACACCTAAGATCTATCTGTTCATGGAAGCAAGTCTTTGGTGCCTAATAAAATCATTGTTTCTTTTCACCTTTTCCAGAAACTAAGACCCTTAATTGAATATAATTCATTCTGTTGACATTTATTTTCCATGGTATGTAAAATTTCTATAAATGTAAATTGTAATCACATGTTTAGTTATCTATCTCTATTGATTAGTGATCCTGATTCCTCCTGAAGGGGCTAATAAGGTGGGTGTTTCTTGCAAAGAGTAATGCAACAGTTGCCAAATGATGGTTGCAATTTCAATTTTGGTGGGAGTCATACCACACTAGCAAATTCTCTCCATGGCCAACAAAGGCCATTTATATTTTTCACCTTTGGCCACAGTCTAAGGAGACCCTTAATTGAATATAATTCATTCTTAAATTACTGAAATAAAAAGTATACTATAATTTGCATTAGTAATGGCTTTTACTTATGATCCGACATTTTTAACAATTCTGTTGATTATATTGCATATTTTTAAGATGACTTGAACAGGTCTATTTTGAAACGAACTCATAGCTTATTTGTAAATTGTTTTGCAGTTTTCACCTCAAAGAACAGTATTTTAATTTTACCCTTTTTGCATTCCATTTTTTTTTGTTTTTTTCTAAATATGGTTGCTATGCATCATACTGCCTGCACACAAGCACAGTGGCCAGTTGAAACTCACAACAGGAATGCAGGTGTAGATCACAATGGCTTGTGCTTTGTTCCTAACATTCTATTAAATTAGGAGCTCTTTTACCTTATTTTTCCTATTTTGTTTTGAAACACAAATCTTGGTATGTCATCAAGATATAAAATACTCAATAATGTACTTATTTTTTCAAATGGAAATTTTGTGGTTTCTAAAGCCTTTTCCCTCTACCTTTTCTGCCCTGGAACATGCAAAATTGACAGCATCACTGGCATGTTATCTTTTGGTTCTCTTGATATGTGATAACAAAGCACATATAACTCTTTGTTATATTCTAATCCGCTGATTTTTGTTGTAACTATGTTGCTTATGATTTTTGCAGATGGTGTAGGAATCAATCCACAACAAAGTGCAGGTTTGCCCCATTTTACTTTTTTCTCCGATCTCTTATTTTGTTTTTAATTCATTGTGGTTTGCGTAATTTTCATGCATCCTCTCACATTGACATTTTTAATTAAGGGAAATGGAGATGGAAACAAAACTTGGGAAGTGAATAAATTGGCGACTGCATAGTTTGCGAATTTTGTTTGCTTCTAAGTTATTTTTGATTTGTTCATGATTGTTGCTTCTATATGAAGATACATGTATCTCCTTACTCTTTTAGTGTTTTCATGGATTTCAATTCCTGATAATTTCCTGACCTTTGCAGGCAATATTTTTCTCAAGCATGGTTCTGAGCTACGTCTCATTCCTCGAGACCGAGTAGGAGGAATCTAGGCTTTTATTATGCTATACTCTTAAGAAGTCTGTATCCTAGAACACCAAATGACATTGCTAGCTAATATGGATGTTTCATAAGCCTCTTAAAAATCAAATTTTATTGTAAAAGGTCTCTGATCAAACATTCACTATTATATTTTTTGGAGGCTTTTACACAATTGATGCAAAAACTGGATGTGAGGTCCAAGGTATTCTTCTCTTATCTGTTTTCTTTTATACAAGGGTAATGTTCATTGAATTCCTGTCAGACCAGTCATTTGAAAAGTAAATTACAGCAATTTGAAACCAAGTAGAAATATCAAAGAATGCTGTCTACATGCTAGTTTAGCCAATATAATTAACTGCTCCTTTTAGATGAAAGCAAATTTGATCATAAAATTCAATGGCAGGCTGAAACAATAAAATATGTCTAATAATATGGTCACCTACCAGTTTGCAGAAAGATGGCAAGTGATATCATTTGAATGTTTAATTGTCCAAATTATAAGAGGTGTTGGTGCATTTTTATGGAAAAGACAGTTATTACATCTCAGTATGGTGCTTTTGTAGGATTCCAGTCTGGAGTCATTATTTTATTTATTTCAAAATACTTTGTAGTTTGCAAGAACAGCAGCAAGTTTGTACTTTTCACGAGCATCTGTTATTGGGATATTATGCATGCCATTGTTGTTGATCCTTACTGTAAGGCTTGTGATTATTGTTGAATGTCACATACACAACCTGGCATGCATTTTGCAGACAGTTTGTCTCATCTACGTGTACCTAGGATTTAGCTCTTACATTATTGAGAGAAACATAGAGGAATTTATATTAATTGTGTAACACCCCAGGTTTTGAACCCCCATTTTTAAATAATGTATTGTTACAATGCTGAGAGGCCAGAGTGCCCAAACAATTATTAAAAGGCCAGTGTGCCCAAGAAATGTAATGTTTTGATCATTATTAATAATAATGACATCGCTGGCTGYTAGACGGACAAGGACTAGAGTTATAGGGGGCTATGATTCCACAAGAGAGGGGGCTTGAGAGGCTAAATGTTTATTCCTATTCTAATTACCYTTTTGTCTAAGGGAAGGGATCGGTTACGAGAGCTTCTTGGGTGAGGCTAGGAGGTTCTTGATTCCACCCACGAAGTTACTTAAACCCGCCTCTGGTCTGATGGGGGGGTTTGACTAATGGTTTGTCCATTGATTTATTGTACCTTCACTCATTTTTTTCCCTCACGCACTCCCATGCACCCCCTAACTCCTCTATTGATCCATCCTCATCCGCGTCTTGGCTCGAGAAGGGAAACCGAGCTATTGAAGAATTAGCCACGGGATAGTTGGCTGTCGTGGTTGCTGGTGTGATCCAGCTGTGACCTGGGGCTTGCATATTTGAAATGCATGGGCCTGTACCCTGTTTTTCTTACAACTGCGAGTCCTGAGAGTTCCAGCATTGAGATTCTGGACCAACTGTGCTGGAGGCCCTGGCAGGAAGGAGGACTACCTGAGGGATTGCGTGGCAGAGAAGGGTGGAAGTCCATTCTCTCGGGTGGCACAGGCTGGGTAGAAGAGAGCTGGGTACTTGGATTGTTGTGGGTGCTGGGAAACCTGTGAGAGCTTGAGAGCTGACTGGTTTGGGAACCCAATTACACTCTGGAACCGTCCTTGTGGATTCATAGTCCTGGCTCGGGGGTGACACTGCTGTTGAGACTTGGAGCAGTGGTGTCTACGGTTGGGTGGAACGCCCTTGGTCCGCAACCAGTTGGTGTCACCTTTTTATAAAGATACGTGCTCTCTGTTGTGATATTATTATCTGTGTATGAATGTATTCCGCTGTGTATTTAATTATCGTTTAATTGAATCTTAGATTATGCATGCTTGCTGCATATTGCTGTGCATGTTGTTAATTCTCTTATTTTATGCATCCTTAAATTCAAAAGAAGGTATCCACAAAAGAAAGAAGTCCAAGGGCAGGCTTGAAGGTAGCGTAGCCGGCCTGTGGATGGCTGGGTATGTTACAAATTGGGACCAAAAAAGCCATTTTGAATTACATATGACACAGCTACTGAGGGTCTGGAGGATCATGGCCACTCCTTTCATAGGGAGAGAGAGAACTGACTGTCATTACTACTAAGGACTTGTCACTGCAACCTGCAGACTCTGAAAATAAACATGACATTATATCCAAAAGGACTACATCTGATTCAAAATGCCTTGACAGCAGGGCTGTATACTGTGGACCCATGTTCTGACTGTCGACAACTAAGATCATAAGCCCATGATCAAAGAGTTTAATCCATGGGATGTATTTCAGTAAACTTTAGCAACCAAAACATTAATGGTCCTAACAAACGTCAAAATGACTCTTCATAATTTGATACTTCCAGGATATTACATAGCTTTTTGATACTGAAGTGGAGGACACAGTGCTTGACTTGCCTTGTTAGTGTTCTGGTCTGGGGCTGGCTGCCATGGTTCCTCCTTGATGAGGACTTGTTTGTCCGCTAAAAGCTTCCTCATGTCTCTGTACAGCTGGACTTCAGATTAGAATGACACTTTGGATTTGGAATGCCAAAACCTTGGTCAGCTCATTGTCTTTTATTAGCTGCTTGATCAGTTCCCTCTGAAGCCTCAGGTCCTCTGCCAACATCATAAGAACTTATTCTGTGTTATCCTCCATTTGCTTTAGAACCTCAAACCTGCCAAAGACCAAATAACTTCCTGCTGCAAAGATGCCGTGACAACAAATATTTCTTCTGAGTCCGGAACTTCCTGGACCCTGCATAACCATATCTGGGCTTTCCATTACTCTCCTCCCTTTTGCTTCAGAATTCGCTGGTAGAGCTCTTTTACCTCCGTTGGCAGCTCAGGACCCCTACCTGTTATTCCCCTCTTTTATTTCTTCTAGCTTAGGGGCCCTGTTTCTCTTCTTTCCGGAGCTTTCCCCCAGCCTCATTCCACTTCTTGGTGGTTGCACTTGTCTTCTGTCTGATAGACCTCCATTGAAGTTCTCCTACCCTTAGCTCTTTGATCTGACTTCTATAATTTGATTACCTGAGCTGTGAAGTGAAATAGATTTCCTTTTTCTGTCTCCCAAATTCTCTCCGCTGACCTATTCCATTGGGGAAAAAATTGGGATGGGGGAGGGACACCGGCTTTGCTGTCCTGACTCCTGGCTCTCCCTGTGGTCATTTCTTCAAATGAATGAAAGGAGTGGCAGCTTTCTTTAATTGATCATAATAAAACCGTCTTTAATATGAGGGTTGACCACAATGGCTATATTGCTTCTTCCCAAATTTTGATAAGACTTTGAAAAGATTAAAGGGATGAAATTAATCCTTGTTTTACCCAAACCGAAAAATAATAAATTTGCTATCTTTTAAACTTAAGGCAAGCCCTCCTAGGCCTAAGATTTTGGAAGTCAGGTCAATAATTTGGGAAATAAATTTTAACTTTATATTTCCATTCTGCTTCCTTTTTTAATTAAGGCTTCCACAGACCATATTTTTCATTAAATTGTTCGTCTATAGCTGTTAGATTTGCTATAAATAGTCTGCCACTTGGTTTGTCTTCCTCATTAAATATTTGAATTTGATTTCACCAAAGTTCCTAATTGAGTCCTTGGCCTACCTGATTTGCCCCTCCAGTTCCCACGATAAACTACATTCTTCCTTTTTCATATGTTCAGTGATGATCTTTGAATCCCCTTCCATAATGACCTTTCTGAAGTTTCAATTGATTCCTACCTTATTGTCTTTGAGTGAGTTTATAATTTCTGCTTGATTATTTGTCCCTTCCAATGTTTTGGTTGAACAGGGTTAGAAAGTTGCCTTTGGTTGTCCTTTATTACACCCTCTGTTTCTGCCTTACCTGGGTTGCCTTTTGAGTCTCCATCGAAATTGATCTTTGCTTAACCGTCAGGGGGTGGTCCCATACCTGGGTCCTGATGTGACTCTCTGAATATCTGCTGTCTGCCCTTTATTTGTGGAATCTAGCACTCACACTTGGAATCTCCCTGGCTGCTTCTCATGCCATGATACAAGAGTTTGCAATTACCACCTGACTATAAGGTGCGTACAGTCGAACTCACAAAATGTTGGCTTCTCAGGATTTGAATTCTTTATACTGAAATTTGAAATCTTAAAATTTATAAAATACTACCATTATTTGTGTTTTAATTCTTCCAATGGTGCTAGTCTTAGTTTATATCAAATGTTGGTTTATAACATTAAAGTATGTATCTTGTTATATTCGTTGCCCATGGTCGTGTAAATTGATCATTCAACTATATTGATGTTTTGTATTTTCTCTTTCTTTATCAAACATGTTGCCATCAAAGGTTATGATTCTAAATGCCAGTTTTGAAGATCTGCATCTGACATTAGTAATTACTAAACATTAAATGCCAGTCAGACAAGTGCCCCACGTGATATATACTAAGAAATCAAGCATGCCCACTTTGGTTCCAACATCCTTCTGTGATTGCGAGGATTTTTCTTTCTCAAATTTTCTGTTCTTTTTCCAAGGAAAACCTTGCAGGGAAACCCCTGGGCACTTCCTCGCATTTCGTGGATGGCACCTGTGTAAACCTGTCAGTGCTGATTATGGCGCCTAACCCAGTAGGGACATTGAGTGAGGGATGCAACAAAGGAAGCCAGGCTGGGGGGTCAACCCCAAGACCTTCTGCATGAGGCTCAAATAACTTACATGAGCTAGCACTTATATCAAGCACTTTAGATTGTTGGTACCTTGCCCTCCCCAACCAGTCCTCAAGGGGCAAACATGTCACAAGCAGGATTTGAACCTGGATGAACCTGGATGAGGAGGATAACATCTTCTCTTAACCACCCAAGCTAAAGCCAATTGACAGACAATTATTGTTTTTATCATATCACCAATTAAGATTTCATAGTTTGTTTTCTTGTTAAGAATATTGGATGGCAATAATATCATTGCTATTGTGATATTGATTATGGCATATACACTCCTTGAGCCATCTACTTCTGCCAAAGTTTGGATCTCTATACCTGTACGTGACATAAGCTCTTGATCTGCCTGGTTGTAGGCTGTAGATTTAGAATGGGCTTGAGGAGGGCTTTGGATTATATACCTATGCGAGCCAGTAAAAATGAGTCGTTCATTCAATTACTTGCTTGGTATCCAGTTGCATTCTTCTCTGGATTTCTGTTATAGCCATATGATTTGTGGGCTCATAAATATGTCTGTCTTGTTATAAGTTCACAACCATGTTTGTGTCTGGATTCTGGAATCAGTCAGTTATCGGTTATGGTCAGTTGTAGACTCTGGCTAGTCATGTTCTTCTGTTTTATATCTAGAAAATTTGAGTAGAAAATAGCATGCTACTTGGTTGCATGAAATCTTGTGGATATATATCGTTTTAATTCTCTTCCTCCCTACAGTTAGCCCAACTGCGTTGTATGACTATCTAGACAAATCATCTCTCACGTCAGTTGTTATTATCTGCCACTTATTTCCATGCGGAATGCTTGATGTATTCTTGTTTATTTGGCTAATTTCTATCATCCAGGCCTATGGGAGTGTTCTTATGTTCTGTTCATTATATAAATCTGATCGATTGCTTCTTGGGTATTGTGTACTAAAGAACACTTTTATAGTTACAAATTATATGGACACTCATACGGCAGCTTCCTTTTAAGTTTTTATAAAGCAGGCAATGGCAGGCTGAAATCCTGGTTGTGCAGATAGAGCAACCTTTAAGATTCAGATTTCAGCAGCACATTATCAATATATAAGGGTGCTCGTACCTGGTTCACAGTATTATAACAATTCTAAATATTCATCATCTCTTTAGTAACCCTTAATCAAACTGCCAGGTTGATCCTCGAATCTATGACCACTAAATATTTCCTAAATTGATATTTATACAATAGTTTGCATTAGCTATGCCTTTTACTTATGACCCTACTTGTTTGACATCTCTGTTTGTTCTATTGAATATTTTTAATATGAATCGAACAGGTCTATTTTGAAAAAAAAACCCTGTAGTTTGTTTTACAGTTTTTCCTTCAAAGAACAGTATTTTACCCTTTTCGTATTCTATTGTTGTTTTGCCTTTTTCTAAATATAGTTGCTATGAATCATATTGTAGGCACTGCATTCACAGTTGAAACTCATCCTTGTTAATTTCTTCTATTTGAGAAATTAAAACAGAAATGAAAGCGAACCAACAATGTCACCGATTAATCTATTTCACAAAGTGTTTTTTTGCTGACCATAACCTTACCAAATAATGTTCTGATATCCAACTAAGCATAACTTCCTAACATTGACCTTTATAGCACAAGCATAGATGAATGGACATGTCATATCCCAAAGGAGTTACATATGGATATGTTGTAAAGGAATATGAGGGGTAAAATTAGTTATAATCTTGCAGAGTGTGAAGTGTCTTGAGTAAATACTTATGAGTTTGATACTTTGTTGATCGTGGTTAGATCTAACATAATTGTAGAATCCAATCAGAAATAAAGGATTCACAATGAGATACTGCAACTTGGAAGAAACTGAGTTTCAAACAATGTTACAGTGTAAAACTCAATGAAGAACAATTGCAACATGTGAGAAAAAGTTGATGTAAGGTTGCGGCCTTGTAAGGGCCAGACTGGGTACACGAGAGATTTCAAAATGTGCGTCATTAAAAGTTATAACATGTGAGAACCGTGAGATACGCTCAATAAAGGTCCTAAAAGTTAAACTTATTGGATGAGATAGTTACAACTTGCAAGTTATGTTATGTTAAAGGTTGCAGCAGATAAGTGTCAGGTTGTGGGTACATGAGAGACTACAATAAAGAGTTGCAAGAAAGGACAAAGCTGCGATGGTAAAATGTTGTAAGCACTAATATGCTCAACAAAGGTCCTAAAAGATAAACTTGTTCGATGAAATAGTTACAACTTGCAAGTCATGTTATGTTAACATTGCAGCTGATAAGTGTCAGGTTGTCGGTACATGAGAGACCATAATAAAGAGTTGCAAGAAAGAAAAAAGCCGCGATAGTAAGATGTTTTAAGCACTACGAAGGTAAGTTGCAGGATCAATGAAGTTACCACAAGAAAAACTTGTAGAATGGAACAAATCTTGTGGCACACAAGAAAGCTATGCCATTACTAGTCTATAAGGGGTGGCAAGGTTATGCCAAGGAAATCTAGAGAGACAATAAAGCTATGAGCCTTGTACAAACAAGGTTATAAAATTTTTGCAAGTTCAAGGTAATGTTTCAGAGAGCAAAGTTGTGTAACCCATAGGGAAAAGGTTCTTGAACCCTTGCAAGACGGTTGCAAAAACTAACGAGAGAATTAATGTTTGCAATCCTAAGGTTGACTAAAGCTTATAAGAATGTAATGGTAATAATTATAGGAAATCGTAAGAGTATAAAGGGGCATTCTTACCATTGCAAATAAATATTGAGGTTGCAACCCCAGAAGTTGTGATACAAATGCAAAGTTATGAAGGTTGAAAACCCCATGGTTGCAAAGGATTGTATTCAACTTTGTCAAGATACCATTCTAAGTAGCAAAATGGTGGTGAAGACATGGAGCCAAATTGTGGAAGTTGAACAATTGTAATATTCAAAGACATTTGGTATTATGATCTCTTTGATTGTTGAGATTTTAGTGCAATAGTAGGATGCTCTTACAAATATACACATTTGTAATGAAGAGAAAATTTAGATAGACATTGCTAAGTTGAGATAATGGGAATAATTGGAGGTTAGTTGGGTGAATCTAGCTATTGATTGACATACACTGGTGTGAAATTTGTGGAAATTTTATGATATAATAATATGTGGTCGAGGTTGTTTATAAAACATGTGTAAGACTTTGAGTTGGTGGATTTTGTTTTTGTTGTTTATATAGTTGAATATAGTATGATAGACTGGAGAACCAACTATTCTTGTGCATTAAGAAGCCTACTTCATGGTCAATTCATGACAACCCCTTAATCCATATACTAACAGAACCTTTCATAGTAAACTTGCAAGTTTGGAGATAGTAGGTACGTCAAGTCCCGAGAGTTGTTTGGCAATTTGGTATCATTGTTGTAGAGTGTTTTATGAAGAGTACCTATTGTTGTGTTTCCTAAAGAATACCTAGCCACAATAGAGCTATGGTCTGAAGACTACAAGATCTGTATAATCCCAAAATTTTAGAGCATATGGGAATAGAGTGACTCAAGTTCTCTGCAAAAGTATTTGCAAGAAAAGTATGGGTAAAGTTGGTAGATGTTCCATACAAGACGGTGATTTAAGGCAAAGGGAGAGTAGTTGAATTAAAACTGAAGTAACTAGAGAACAAAGGTTTGAAGGTGCAATTTACACATAGAAGGTAGTACGAGAGAAGATTCAAGAAGCCTATTCTCCCCAAAAGAAGTTGGGTTTTTTAGAAGGGTTAGAGGAGTTCTAACTTGGGATTGAAGGAGCAAGTAAATGTATGGAGTCAACTAATACTTTTCATGTCTTTGCAAGTCTCCCATAATTAAGACAACTAGATATCTAAGAGTATCCTAATTTCTTTTATATTAACTAAAATAACAAGTTTAGGTGCAAGGTTACTTCAACAAGAAGCCCTGTAAATTCATCGTTATTCTAACAAATTATCTTTAGAGTGGAAGCCAAGAAATAAACCTATTTGACACAAGTATAAACATTGAAAAAAATGATGATTTGCTTTGGCAAAAAGTGTACTTTGGATGCTTTGAGGGTTTTCCATCTTGTAGAATATAAAATATGTATAATTGAAGATGACTGTTGGATGCATGACTAGTTAGGAGAAAAGACTATTTTGGGAAGAGAAGCATGCAAGGAGGAAAGGACAGCTGGAAGGAAAAGCAACATGTGTAAGGGTAGCAGGCGAGTCGCGCATGCAAGGAAGACCTAACGACGCTAGGGTTAGGGTTTTTGTCATGTATTGTAATGGATGATGAGCCAAGAATATAAATATGTAGTACTTAGAGGGAAAGAGAGAGACATAGGGGAACAGAGAGAGATCAGATGAGAGGGGGCCCGATCGAGGAGGAGGAAGTTGTAAGAACTGTACTACTAAGTAAGATGGTGAGCAAGGGAGGCAGTGAGCGACTCGATCTCGGGGGTTAGATCGTAGACTGAGGAGCCTGGTGCGATCTAGTCAACCTCACAGGGATCGAGGAGCCTGTGGAAGAGAGTAAGATCTAAGATTGTAAACACATGCGTTGTGATATATTACTGAACCATAATAAAGAGATTGTGAGTCAAATCTTTGTGGATGTAGCCCAGGAGGGGGGTGAACCACGGTAACACCTGTGTTATGTGAATGAATGTATGCGTCTTTATGGCTGATTAATTGTTGAATGTTAGATGAATGAATTAACTAGTTAGATATGGTATTCCACATGCATGAATATAATATTGCTATAATTAGATGTTAGACTGAATGATTAAAGATTATAGAGTACAACCGCAGATCTCCACTCATTTCCAGGTTGCAAACACCTGAGTATTGCAGCCACCCATAGAGCTATCTCAGGTGAGACTGCACAATACACTCTGTGTGCTGCGTTTCCTTCTGGTCTACCAGAGGGGCCGATAGTTTTAGAGGGCTTTTGTTGGGACTTATCAAATATGAACCAGGGTCAATCTATGATAGTAAGGTAGGATCAAAATAACCCATAAAGAATCGTAAGTAGAAAAGACAAAGACCAATGAATGGGTAAAGCCAACAAATGGTTCCATTGTCGGTTGGTTGGGAATGTGATGGGATTGAGTATGTGAGATTTGCGGAAGATGCGTCAAAATAATGTCGGATCGGACAACAAGACGTTGAGAGAAGGAGAATCTAAAAGGGGATGTTGAAATCATGGAGTCCAACGAAGGAAGAGATAGAGAGCTGGTTGAAGACAAAGGAGCTAGAGTTTGTGTAGAAAGATAACAAAAACCCGAAGTTGACACCACGGAAATATCTGGACAAGTACGTATTTAGTTACTTGCATGCAGTATTTTTCTGTGATTTTCTGCATGTATTGCAGGAGTGGATAAAAAGATTGAAAAACAACCATCCTACAAATCGGATCAGATAGCTAGAGTGGAAACCTGAAGAGATCACGCAGTTACAATGAGTTGATAATAAGTTTACGCGTGTAGTAGATTTTTGGTTAGACAACATTGTTGCAGGATTTATCACATAATTTGCGGTAGATACAATGAAGTCTTACAACGCAACTGAACAAGAGTTCTTGAAGGGACCTTGAGGTAGGTACATCAAATCGTTATATACTTCTATGAAGATATTACTATATAAAAAAGGTGTAATGACAATGGAGTCAGACAACTAAACTTTTCTGCGTGCATGGGGGAAGGGGGGAAACATTGACAGGAGAAGGAGAAATGGAAGAAGTGGATAAAGGAAAGGAGGAGGCCTTAGACCCAATTATGATGGACGAAGACCAGATCAAGCAGATTAGGGAAACAACTGGAAAAATGTGCAGTGGAGTACCCTACCAATATAAAGTGAACACCAAGAAGAGAGCCGTAGCCACGAGGGAATGCTTGGCAAGTGATGAAGAAGAGGTAGAGGATCTCCGGCTGTGGAGCAGATTGAGGAAATCCTGCATGTGACATATGAGAGGAAGAAGAGAGGTCCAAGAGTGGGAATAGAAGACAACACTCCTATCCATATGAGTGTCAACGTGGAACCCATAAACCCATGTGCGACTAATACACCAAGAAGAACACAACCATTTAAACAACTGAATTTCGGGAGAAGGAAGGCATCAGGAAGTACATCTACATAAGGAACAACAACTGGGGGAGCTAGTTTAGGAAGCATTAGTCAAGTATCTACACCACAAAGGTATTAGTTCAACATTCACGATGGCCGGACATGATCCCACCATTAGGTTACCAGAATTCAAAGGAGAGGTGTCGGAGGACCCTTAGAAGCACCTGTTTATTTGTGAAAAGATCTGGGAAGCAAAATAGATCACAGACGAGGAAACTAAACTTGCGCAGTTAGCTATCACACTAAGAGATCGCGCATTGGATTGGTACATGAGTTTCACTGCAAATAGTCCACCAGGAACAACCAGAACGATTGGACATATAAAAAAGCTAGTGATAAACGAGTTCCAAAAGCCTAGTTTAGAAGATCAATACATGAACAAGATGATAGAGATTAGACAGAAACCAAGAGAATTTGTATGGGAGATTGACCAAAGATTCAAGCGATTGAAGGGAAAGCTAAAGTATGTCATGACAGATATGCAACATAGACATTTGTTCGTCAATTCACTGCTACCACACTTGAAATACCCGTTGCGACAACATGAGTTCCAGACACAAGCAAAGGCTCTATAGGAAGCCCTACAACTGGAAGAGAACCAATATCAAAATACATATCCAACCATAGAGGAGATGGAGGATTTGAAGAACTTAACATTCTAGCTAAACTAGAACAAAGTTAAGGACAAAAGAGAAGTCGTTTGGTGTACCACATATGGGAAAGAAGGACACCATAAGAATGAATGCCCAACATTTGTGCAATACATGGCAATAGGAATGCCAAACACGTTGCTGACAGGAGGACTATGGTTTGAGATCTGTAAGAAACAAGGGCATGATCCATATCACTGCCCCATGATGCAGAAGTACCAGACAGTATCTAAGAGCTCATATTGCAACTTTTGCAAGTCAGTAGGCCATGATGACAAAGATTGTAGGACCATGGATCTCATGAGGGAAAGAACATCAGATGCGTACATGGTGCAGGCATAAATGATGATCGAGAAAGCCGCACCATAGTTTAACCAAGTACCAACCCCGTATAACACTGCGCAACAATAGTATAACACTGTGCAACGGCAATATAACACTGCGCAGCCGCAATACAATATCATGCAGCCACACTATAATCCCACACAGTATAACCAGGTGCCTCAGTAGAATGCGTCACGAGGGGATCGAGCTGGCTACAGAGGTGGAGGAAGAGCAAAAGGAGGCTTTGGACGAGGTAGAGGACCAATGGTATGCCACAATTGTCAACAACCATGATACTATGCAAGAAAATGTCCACTTCCACTCGCGATGTGTATGTATTGTCGCGCGTTGGATCATGACATAGAAGAATGTCTGACACTATTAGGGACGATCCAGGAGAAGAGAAATCAGAACAATCAAAATGTTCAGTGGATTTCGGCAGAAGCGAGGGATGAAGGAAGAAAAATCAACATAGTTACGTGGGGAGGAGCTAAAACAGGAAACGACGCAGTAAGACAAGAGCCAACACAACACCAATGGGTGAAGAAGAATGCCGAACCAAAGAAGCAGTTTGATGCGCAGAACGAAAATGAGATATTCAAGCAGGCTAGACAAGAATTCATGAAGCCATACATTGCATCGACATCAAATACGCAACATAATAAGGAAGTACCAGTGTACGAGATACCTCCATCGCTGGATCACACCAAAGAAGCACATCCCCTGAGACAAGTAAGTACTATTAAGGTTTTTTTTCAATCATGTGTTAAACTACTAAATGATCCATCCTCTGTTAAAGTATTACAAAATATGCTAGAAAGATGTAACATAGAGGCATAAGGAAAGATAGAACAGAAAACAATTAATTATCTGCATACAAGAAGGAGAACAAACATAGAACTAAGACTGAACGTCAACATTGGAGATATTATACTGGATTTAGGATCTGAAGTAAATGTGCTACCCAAGAAGACATGACAATGTATGGGAGAACCCACATTAGGATATTAACCTGTTTAGCTGAAACTAGCAAATCAACACAGAGTTCTTCCAATTGGAAGACTAAAAGGAGTGACAATAGATCTGGATGGAGTGCGTACTAAAACGGACTTCGAAGTAATAGAGATAGTGGATGGCACAACACCTTACCCAACATTGCTTGGCTTGGATTGAGCATTTGACAATCATGCCATAATCAACTTAAAGATGAGGAAGATGACATTCGAGTCAGGAGAATACAGAGTCATTGCACCATTGGACCCATCTGAAGGGGAAAGGTTTGTAGAACCTACTTTCTTGGACCTGGAGGAAATTAACCAGTTGTACAAAATAACCGCACGAGAAGAAGATTATGTGAACCTAATTGCATATGGGGTACTCAGTTGGAGAAGCATCACCTCATGTGTGTTAGACTCAGATACATGTTTAGAAAATTGGTAGCAGAGGTTACATGAAGTCTCCACAAGAAGATGCATAAGAATAGACCGCGCAGTAAGATGGGTAGGTACAAAGATAAGGGAAATTCCCAACTTCTATGGGGTGAATGACTTAGAAACATTCTTAACATGATACGAAGATGAAGTGTTAGAAAATTAGAGGCTCTTAGCCCTGGATATAGCACTCAAGGCAACACCTGCAAGATGGTGGGGTGCACACAAAGAAACAGTTAAGGATTGGTACCAATGTAAGCAGTTACCACGCATTAGGTTTGGTGCGGAACAGGGAAGCAAACAACTATAGAGATTTGATGGACAAGTGGCACCAATAGAACACTTGGAGAAGTGAAGAACGCTATGGAGAATGACACCACCAGAGGAATGGCCTCATCATTTTGTTCACATAGTAGAAGGGATTCTAGCAAACTGGTATACAGACCAGGAATTGCATAGAGGAAGTACAAACTGGACAATATTACAATAGAACTTTACAGTCACTTTCTTATTTGAGCATGAGAACCCCAACATAGACTCAACACTTAACAAATTAGAGGGGTGATGTTCACTAAAGAACCGAAAGTTGAACTCATGATAGAATAACAACAATAAAACAAACATAGTAAAGGAATTACTGTCATGTTACCATGTGGAGGAAGAAGCACTAGATGAAGATGACTTGCAAAATATTCAGATTGAGGAAGTTGAAGGCGAAAGAGAAGTGGAAGGTCCACCTATGGAATCAAAAGTATTTGCTGTACCGATCAAGGTAAAAAAATTCAACATTGGGACACTTGAGAATACCAAAATGGTCAGCATTGGAGACTACTGGGACGAACAAAAAGTGGAAAGCATAACAAATTTACTACGCGAGTACAATGATCTGTTCCCAACAATGTTCATAGAAATGAAAGGCATAGCATGAGAGCTAGGTGAAATGAAGATACCTCTCAGAGTAGAGGCAAGACTGATAAGACATCTACCATACAAACTAAACCCTATATATAAGCAAAAAGTCAAAGCCGAAATCGATAGGATGTTGGAGGCTGGAATCATAGAACCTGTAGAGGAATCTGAATGGGTAAGCCCGATGGTAGTTTAGGAGAAGAAACAAGGGGGGATAAGGATATGTGTCGACCTTAGGAAGCTGAATGATGTGTGCCTACATGACCCGTTCCCTACTCCTTTCACAGATGAGGTGTTGGAGAACGTAGGAGGACAAGAAGCTTATTCATTCATCGATGGATTCTCAGGATACCATCAGATCAAGATAGCCCCGTAAGACATATACAAGACCAACTTTTCCATGGAATGGGGATCCTACCAGTACACAGTCATGCCGTTTGGACTGAAGAATGCACCAACAATATTTTCCAGAGTAATCATAGTTGAATTAAAATAATTCATCCACCAGTTTCTAGAGGTATATCTGGATGATTGGACAGTCTATAGTCTGTTGAAATACCATGTTGAGGTGTTGAGGTTAATGCTAGAAAGATGCAGGAAATGTCGTATATCRTTAAATATCAGGAAGYGCATCTTCTGAACACCCTTTGRGATACTATTGGGCCATATAGTATGCAAACAAGGCTTGCTAGTAGATCCTGCCAAGATTGCAGTAATTGYTAATCTACCACCACCAAAATTAGTCCATCAGTTAAGAGAAACATTGGGACACACATGATACTACATGAAATTTATAAAAGGGTATGCACAGATCATTGCAACAATGGATAGATTGYTAAGAAAAGACAACAAGTTTMAGTGGAATGAGGACTGTCAGGGAGGATTGGAYACCCTGAAAGATAAGATGGTAACCGCACCAATACTAGTATTCCCAGATTGGGAAAAGACATTCCATGTGCATGTAGATGGATCGACCATAGCACTTGGAGCTATTCTAGCCTAGCCAGGATCAGGAGAATTGGACCATCTTATAACATTCGCTAGCAGAAAACTGTCAGAATCGAAGTAGAATTACAATACCACAGAGAGATAAGGCTTAGCTATGGTCTATGCGCTTCAAAGGTTCAAGCATTATTTATTGGGAAAACATTTCAAGATGTTCACAGACCATTCAACTCTCAAATACCTCGTCAACAAGCTAGTGTTGGGGGGTAGAATTTGTAGATGGTTATTGTTGTTCCAGGAATTTGAATTTGAAGTGATAGTCAAACCAGGGAAGTTGAATGCAAGACCTGATCACCTGTCAAGGATCACTAATGGAGAGGAACCTACGAATCTAGAGGAAATTTTTTTCTACGCCCATTTGTTTTCAGTCCAAGTAGTCGATGCATACTTCACAGGCATCATTCAATACTTGAGTACAGGGACTACGCCACAAGACTTCAACACTGCACATAAGAAAAATATAGTAGTCAGGGCTGCATAATATTAGTTGATTGCTAGACACTTATACAAAATGGGTGTAGATAACATCTTGAGAAGATGTGTTCTAGCATGAAATACCTAGGATTTTAGCAGAACCCCATGGGGGAATAGTAGGAGGACATTATGCAGGAAAAGTCACTGCGCAGAAGGTATTGCGCGCAAGACTATGGTGGACAATTGTTCACAGAGACTCAAAGGACTACTGCTAGATAAGTGATGTATGTCAGAGGGTCGGTAAACCGGATATAAGGGACAAGATTCCCCTGAGACCACAAGTAACCTTGTAGGTATTCGACAAATGGGAAATAAATTTTGTAGGGCCAATTAACCCACCAACAAAAATGTCAGGAGTGGGGTACATTATTATTGCGACATAGTATTTAACAAGATGGACATAAACAACACCAGTAAAATATTGCAGCGTAGAGACAACAATAAACTTCTTGTTTGAGGAAGTAATCACTAGTTTTGGATGCCCAAGGATTTTGATGAGTGACCAAGGTACTCACTTCATTAACACTATTAAGGCTATGACTGAGGAGTTTGAAGTTTATCATCAAAAGAGCACACCATATCATTCTCAAGCAAATGGAACAATGGAAGCCATTAACAAAATCGTTGAGAATGCACTGACAAATATCTGCAACGTTAATAGGGATGATTGGGACTTGAAGATACCAATAGTGCTGTGGGCATACAAGACCACATGCAAGAAATTGAGAGGGAATACACCATTCAGATTGGTGTATGGACAAGAAGCAGTGGTGCCATTAGATATTTTGGTACCTAGTCTGCGCGTAGCAGCAATTACCAACATGACAAAGCGAGGCACAATACCTGAAAGGCTAAGTCAACTGATGATCATGGAGGAAGATAGGATTCTAGCAGGGTTTCACCAAGAAGTACAAAAAGAAAGGGAAAAAACTTGGCATAATAGACACATCAAAAAGAAAAATTTCAAGGAGGGAGACTTAGTCTTGGTATATGATAGTAAATCTCTTCAACACCTAGAAAAAATCAAAATGCATTGGTTAGGACCATACGAAGTAAATACTGTCACATATGGGGGAGCTATACAATTGAAGGATTTAGGAGGAACATAACTCAGAGGGATGATCAATGGGAGTCGACTGATGCTGTATAAGGATAGTCAGCCTCCTAACACTTGAACAAAAAAAACAAAAAAAAACTAAGCACAACAACAGAGGGATTACGACGCCGAACATCAAAAGGTAACAACAAAGACGTAGCGCGCCGAAAAGAGAATGTTCATGTGCATTCAGAAACGTTAGCGTGACGAAGAAATGACCAATGATCACTAAAAGGCAGAAACAACGGAAATGACGGGTACAACAAATAGGCGCCAACGGATGGAGGCTATCAAAATTGAATGACAAGAACGATTGACGGGACACTGCATTAATCGCGCCAACTGGCGAGGGAAAGAGAATTCAATGGCAAGTATGCGGGAAGCGCCAGTTCATTTAAAATGCAAATTGGGTAATGTCTCCGAGAAGTTTCACACGATTCTTATATAAGGTAAGCACGTAGGGATCATAAGGGTTATTGTGAAATTGAGAAAAACACAGAGAGAAAGAGTATACAGATAAGAGAGCAAGTTTGCAAAAATTATAGAGCCAACTAAGCTCTACAAAGAACATTTTTACCACCATGGAACCACCCAAGCTAGGAGTGCCAAGCCAAGCATGGAAGACGACCTTGAAGCAACCTCAGAGCACCTCAGCAGCCACAGGGAAGCAAACAAGAACCACCTTAGCCTACAAAATTCTTCAACTTGGACGAAATTCCATCACCCAATATGGAACTAGGAAGGCCCACACCAGTGGTGGAAGAAACCCAACAGATAACACCAATAGGCATGGATATTGATATGCCGGAAGTATGACAGAGCCAACAGACCCAGGATGCGGGAAATCCTTTGTGCTTTGAAAACTCGGAAGAAGCCCTGAGGGTTAATGGGACGGTTCCAAACCAGACATAAATGACCCCACCAGAAAGGTCACACATAGCCACGCCGGAGCAGCCACAAGAGGGCCTAGTAGAAGATGTCACTGACTGGGCAGAGGCGTATGAAAAATAGAGAACAATGGAGGCCGAGAACTCAAGTTAGCCACCATAGCGGAAGGGAAAACACCCAGTAGCAAGATCACCGCGCAGGAAGGCTGCCACAACCATAGTATTACCATGCATTCCGGAAGGGTTACATGTTGCAGCTAACCTATTAGGCCACGTGGAAAACCTACGGTACTTAGACCATGATGTGACTGACACATAAAAGTTTCCGAAGTTTGCAAAGCAAGTTTACTTGGATACTGTGGGTATATGACACTTCAGTGAACCAATTAACCAACCAAAATAGTGGGTATCCGGACTGGCCAACACCGGGATTCTAGCCCTATTGGAGATCCCTCACTTTGGAAGGGGTCGAGACATAAGAAACTACGTCAAGACACTGATGGAAGTTACCCACAGAGGATACCTATGGGTGGAAGAGCCCGTCTCGATAGACGTAGAGCTCATTACGTATATTACAGGGCTGCCATCTCGGGGGGGGAGACACCTGCATAGTCCCTCGATGAAAAAAAAGAGAAGGCACTAGACGAGGAAATGAAGAAGACGTATGGTACATAAAGAGGGTCGCGCATAATCATAATTAAGCACATTAGTGACACAACAACAAGGATGGCCACCGAAATGATGGCGCCCAAGTTGCTTAGGAAGTGCTGTAAGGAGGAAGTCCTTGCTGAGGTCGTCATAGCTGCAACATAGTGTGTGGAGGGCACTGCACTTGGCTAGGCCCCATACTTGTTAAATCAGTTCCTTGAAGACTGCAATGATGCACAGGACATGGGGACATAATTTCACTATTCTTGGCTACTCATCCTGATCGCCTTGGTCAAATGGAGGGTTCCTAAGCATACATACTTTTCCAAGAGATCCACGCGTTTTCGCGCAGCATGATACCTATCATTGGGGAGCACTTCAAACCCTAAAAACAAAAGTGCGAATGCATGCGTGTTTGTAGGGTATTACAATGACCTGCAGGAAAACATTTCTAATACTTGGTGGATTACACCAGAAGTGGTCACGCAATATCAGGGAATAACCAACTTTAAAGCAACTAGGCATGTAGTATGGATCCAAGCACAGAAGGAGCCCGAGAAGGAATGGACACAACTGCAGTACTGCATCAAGGAGGAGGATGTAGAAATGGCCATCAAGGAACACAATGACTGGAGGGTTCCAGGTTTGAATTAAGAGATGTCCGAGGATAAGGAGGCTGATGCAAGGCAATAATAGACACCTGGAAGAGACAAAACGATGCCCAAGAAGCTAAAGCTAGGTCAAAACTCAACGCAACAAAAGAAAGGGGGTGCATCTAGGAAAGGTACCCAGGCGGGGAAGAAGAACAACACCTAGGCGCCGCAGGAACAAGAAAAAGAGATTGAGACAACACAGGGGACCACATCAAGTGCTACTCAATAGGAGAAAGTCTAGACCAAGAGGCCAATCATACAAATCGGGGGTGCGCGCAAGAAAACTAAGGTGCAAAAAATGCCACCAGAATATACAATCATTGAGGACGACGCAGACCTCATAGCCCAAACAGTCCAGGACTGAATAGCAGAGGATTTTGACGAAGTCTAGTGCCAAAGGGATAGGATCTAGGAATAGTTGGTTGACATGTGGAAACTCCTTGAGAATATCAGAGAAACGCAAAGGGATGGAAAAGGAATATAATTAGTCCTCACAACATCACAGGTAGGAGCCAAGGTTGGTTCGAGCGAGCAGGATAGGATCCATACAACAACACAACCGAGATCGATGTTTCACGTTACACCCAACATGCTGCACATGGATGAAATTGTGGGCCAGAAACCCTTGAAATATCTAGCACAAATACAGTTGGTAATGGGGTGGATACTAACCAAGGCGCTATATAAACTTCAAGTTAGCATCGCGCAAGAGGTACAGTTGCATGCACACACAAACGCAACAGAACTACAACAAACGAAGGACAACAGAGTAGTGTTGGAATTGGTGCTCGAGCAGATCAAGCTCGAGACCAAAGACGAGAAATATCACGCGGTTAGGCTTGAGTAGGGATTGGATGTAGCCTATGAAATAATTTTGAAGAGTGCACAAACAACAGAGCTCACGACGATGCAGAAAATTGATCAGATTGTGCACACAATCGATCAATACTTGCATGAGATCGAGAACCACCGAGAACAACTCATCGCTACCACTCCACTGGAGGTTAAGGAGCAAAGGAAGAAGGAATAAACATAGCATATGGAGGAGATGGAACGACAAGTCAATAGAACTGTCAACTTGTTCGATAAAGCAACACAACTATGGACAAAGCTGGAGGATGATCAAAAGGTCCAGTAGTGGGACCAAGAAGAGGGGAAGATAAGAGCAACTATCCAGGACCTCAAGCAGAGGTAGAAGATGATGTAGATCACTGAGCGGCTCAAAGGAGTATAGGATATGAAGAAGCTGCAAGAAGAACTCATAGCTGTGCAAACACAGAAGAAGGAGCGACAAAAGCTCAAATGGAACCTCTCCAAGAGTGGGCAGTGAAGGTTATTACACAGGCAGAAGAGGAAAATAAGAACATGGCACAAAATCAGGCAGAGTGCACTGAGATGATCAACGAGGATATTACAACACAAGTGTTGGATGCACTTAGAGAAAATACCACACAGGCTCAAACACAAGAAAGGGAAATCATAGAGAAGTTCTAGGTTCTCGCAAGAGCTGTTGAAGAAGCGCACAAAGTTTAGGTGGCTCGGGACGAGCCACATGTCAGTGTTGGGGGCATGTTGGATGCAGGCCTAGTCAGGAGAAAATACTATTTTGGGAAGAGAAGCATGTAAGGAGGAAAGGACACCTGGAAGGGAAAACAACATGTGTAAGGAAAGCAGGCGAGGCACTCATGCAAGGAATACCTAACAACACTAGGGATAGGGTTTTTTTAATGTATTGTAATGATTGATGAGACAATTATATAAATAGGTAGTACTTAGAGGGAAAGAGAGAGACAAAGGGGAGAAAATAGAGATCGGATGAGAGGGGGCCCAACCGATGAGGAGGAAGTTGTAAGAACTGTACTACTCAGTAAGCTGGTGAGCTAGGGAGGCAGTGAGCGACTCTATCCTGAGGGTTAGATCGCAGGATGAGGATCCTGGTGCGATCTAGTCAGTCTCATAGGGATTGAGGAGCATGTGGAAGAGAGTAAGACCTAATATTGTTGAACCATAATAAAGATCTTGAGAGACGAATCTTTGTGGACGTAGCCCAGGAGGGGGTGAACCATGGTGAAACCTGTGTTATGTGAATGAATGTATGCGTATTTATGGTTGATTAATCGCTGAATGTTAGATGAATGAATTAACTAGTTATATATGGTATTCCACATGCATGAATATAATGACTGCTATAATTAGATGTTAGACTGAATGAATAAATATTATAGAGTACAACCGTAGATATCCACTCATTCCCAGGTTGGAAACACATGAGTATTACAACCACCCACAAAGCTATCTTAGGTGAGACTGCGCAGTACACTCAGTGTGCTGTGTTGCCTTTTTGTCTACCATAGCGGCCGATAGTTTTAGAGGGATTTTGTTGGGAGCTTATCAAATTTGAACTAGGGTCAATCTATGATAGTAAGGTAGGATCAGAATAACCCATAAAGAATCCTAAGTAGAAAATACAAAGACCAATGAATGGGTAAAAGACAACAATGACATATAGTGCCATGATGAGATGGGAAAGTTATCACTATAAAAACTTGTCCTCAATTACAAAGAATCACCCATTGTGAAAAAAGTTCAATCATATACATAATGATCTTAGACTTGACAATCTACTTGTGATATATAAGGAAAAAACCAAGATAGGGAATTGATGATTATTATGATGAATTCTAGAAGTACAATATTTTGAAGAAAAAAACACACAATGCTAAAGTACATCAATGGGTTACATACATTTAAATAGAGTTGACACTAGTTGACACTTTGATTAAGGTGCTTATAAATTCCATGTTGTGGTAGGAAATATATTGATTGCACTCAAGGCAATAAGAAAGTTTTCCCATCCTCAATGGGGAAGAGTTCAAACATGTTTTATGAATTTTTTTACCCTTTGAGATATGACTGTGAGTCGAGAAACTAGTGGTAGTACTAGAGGCAAAGACAAGATAAGGAGTTGATGATTATAATTATGAATTCAATGGGAAGACTATGGGTCCCTGAGATAGATCTAGGACAAGGGGTATAGGATCTTTTTATCTAACGTGATGAGAGGGAGAGGGTAGGGTTCCAATGTGCAAGGAGTTTAGGGTTCAACTCCAATACTATAGTTGAGATGTTAGTGATTGGTAAAGGTTTATATCTTGTATTAAAAAATAATAGGACCTTGCACTAAAAAATAACATTAAGCATGATAAATTTTATGGTGATTCTAGGTTAACCATTGGGATGATGATCAATCATTACATATCAAAGTGATTTAGTCTAAGGATATTAAGTACACATATGCGTGAATAGATAAAACTTATTTGATATGACATCATTAACCTATATCAAGAGAACATTAGTAAAAAGGATTGCACACTTTCAAATAAAGGACTAGAGTTGGAATACAACTCATTGAATATGTGGAGTTTCAATGAGTGAAGATATCCGACCATATTGTTATAACTCTCCTTGCATGAAAACTTATAGGTAATCATTTTATAATTTGACATTAAAGTATACAAATGGAAAATGAAAAGGTCAAATGTTGTCGTGGAAAAACATTTTGAGTATAAGAGGTGTGGAGGCAACTAGTGTAGACCCTAGTTTATCATTGGGATTATGAGGAGAGAGATATGGCCATTATGAAGTGACACTTGGTTAGTCACATTCGAAAACAATGAGAGAGAAGTTGGAGTGATGCTGCATACATTAGTTAATATGAACAAGTATGATGAAGGAGAATTCAAAGAGAGAGTGAAGTTGATGATTGCATACAATGGATCGAAAGTCGAGTCAAGGATGAACACCATTCGGGGGAGGAGGTTAGAGTATAATATTGAATCTTTGGAAGAAAAGATGGAGAACATAGATTGGGGAGTCAAGTCTAGTGATGAGTATGCCAACTGGGAATATGGCTCTTGTAACATTTTTGAAGTTCAACACTGAGGGAATCATAGAAGCATGAAGAATGAGGATGAGTTCAATGAGTGCATGAGCCACAATAGTGGGGTGGAGACTAGATGGTTTAACATCCCCAGCCACCCAAGCCGGGGCATGCTACTCTGTAAAACACTCTTTCTAAGTTCTAAAATCAAATATGTAGCACACCCTGGGTCTCCCAGGCCGGGGACTACCACATTGATAACTTCTCATGTTTGTGATATTAAAAAATGTACATACCTAGCCATAGTCCCGCTGGGATATGATACACATAAACTCTTATGGAATTTCATACATATAAAAATTAATAAAAAATTACATTCATTTAATACACAGATTAATGCAGAAATAAAAGTAAGCCTATACATACAACATATATAGGAAAAACTCATAAATATAGACATGTACAAATACAGGACATGCAAATGAACACATAAATGGTACTTATATTTTTATAGAAGAACACCAACTGGATGCAGACCTTCCACAAACCTCCCATCCTTACACCACACTTCTCATCACTCTCAACAGTGGGCCACCCCCGAGCTGGGACTAAACTCCACCTGGGTAAAGGGATTCCTAGGCTAGGCTGAGACAACTGGAAGTTGCATAGTCAAAAGGAAGGATTTC
>JZKD02S0434658.1:239705-251886 GCA_000966675.3 Picea glauca
GGAAAATTAGTCAAAATTGGATCCCTACCCTAGCCAATATGAATAATTCTAAATATTAATTTATAAACATTGTCCAGTCGGCTCTTATTAAATAAAAATTAATAAACAAACAAATAATTAATTATTAAACAATTAATTAATTAATTAAACAATTAATTAATTAATTAAACAAACAATTACAATTTCTAAAATTTTATAATTCTTGATTTCATTTTCAATAAGTCGGCTCCTTACAAAAACTTTTCAAGTATTTATATACCTGTTATATCCTTTTTCCTTCATTTCTCACAAACGCTACCCTGATGATGGACCACACTAGTTTGGTCTAAAACGTCGAAAATAAAAAAACCTATGCGATGAATCCGAAAGAACTCTCTGATCAAAACAATGGTCGCAAAAGTCTTAGAATAGAAAAACCTATAACCTCTCATTCCCCACATGCCTGTCCCACCCCAGGAAGTTTTCTCCTTCTCTTCTCAACATTGCTTTAGCTACCCCACTTCCCTTCCAGGGCTTCAACAACAGGCCAGACATGAATTCTCAGAGCACTATAGCTATTATTGGGCTCCCTTTGGGAAAATCACTTCCCCAATAACCTCTATCACCCGGAGAGTGTTTCTTACAGGCCTAAAAACCTGCTTCTTCAAACCACAAGCCTGAAAACCTGCTTCTTCAGTCTAGCTCCTTAGTGAATCGAGTAAAGGTGATGGAAAAAAAAAATCTCGAGTATAGAACAGATGATGGCAACAAGCCACACTCAGAAAAGGAACTGCGTTGGTAGTAACAAAAAATCGTTAAGGCATAATACAAGCTCAAGCAAAGTACATGTGTGTTGTACTTCACAGGTAAGGTACGAGATATCTCAAAAATGCCTATAGGTTCCCGATGTGCGTGAGTAATGAAGAAGTCGACGATGGAGAGGAGGGCTCAGTGCATGAGTGAATGGGGAAAAGATGAGAAAACAAACTATTTCCCCCCACCCATATTTTCATGCACCTTGATTGACACATGGCCCTCCTGGAGCTCATTTCTCTCCACTTGGGATTCATTCCCTCTTCCATGAGACTTAGGATAAAACAATTATACTCACCATAGTATTTAGGAAACAATAATATAATATTTCTTTTAGAGTTAAGCCTTCAAGATTATCCCTTTTCCCAAGTCTCGTAGCCCTTCCCTTTCCCTTCCTAGTGGAGCTTAGTCCCCCCATAATATTTTATCGTGGTCGGTCTACAAACAACGATGTATTTTATTAATGATACGAGTGTTTACATATACAAAAATAGGCTCACTGGCCTTAACATCTAGGCTCTCTAGCCTAATCATCACATAAGCCTCCTAGCTTATAATCACTTGGCTCACTAGCCTACAAAAAATGTTTACAATTTAGTTGGGGCTCGACCTAGGGATATTACAGATGATATGACAAACAATTCATTTTTCCTAATTTTTGACCCTTTATTTGAAGTCAATTATGAAAACATTAGCCATTTTGCATGTTGGTTTAGGCTAGAAGGATGGTTGAGGGGTTTATCTAATTCAATATTAATAACCTATATGCGATAGCCATTTGTATAAGATGGTTTTTGGAGTCAAAGGATATATTCCCTCTAGGTGCCATATATTTACAAATAAACAACACGATGAAACATCCAATCTATATGTATAACTAGTTTATATGTCAGAATGATGAAAATATAGGGGTTTGATCTAAAGAAAAAATGCATAAGACTTCAAGTATGTTGAGGCTTAATATTTTACTCTCTATATTAGTGTAAAAATATCTTATGTTTCTATTAAAAAAATGATGAATTCTACAAGTACACCATTTTGGGGCATCTTTCATTAGAAGAAGCACAATAGTGTTGAAGTGCATTTATGTGTTGCATAGTTACATTGAAAAGGGAATTCATGTAAAGACTTATCCCTATTTTGTAGGTTGCTTGAACAAATTAGAGAAGAAAGAGGGAAGGTTTTCCAACATTATTTAACATCGATAAGTTGTGTGCGCAGTCCCAAGGGATTTATCACATTGAAGAAGAGTATTGGGTTTCACTTGTGGGGTTGAACCCTAGAAAGGGGAATTTCTTAAATAATCAAACTTAGAAAGATTGTATAATATAAGTATCTAAAGCACAAGAAGAATCCAAAACCAAAGACGTGGGCAAGCTAGAAGTATCTAACAACATACCAACATTATTACCCGAGCAATACTTGAAAAGCACTGCAAATGAAAGATACACTTTTCTTTTTGTGAAGATGTAGATTAAGAATACTATTAGAACTACAATCTTTGATTCAATAATTCAAAAGAACTTAATATTTAAATAATTGTTGAAAAATCTTATGTTGGATGCTAAGGGGCATCCAACATTGTATCATCAAGGATGGATGCATAGCTATAGAATGAATTGTCATAAGCTTTTTATGTTCAACTCTACAATTAAGAGTGTTCCACATATTGGGTTAAGAGACTTGGAGATTGAGTTCTACATGGAATACAAGTTGTTGAAGCAACTTATGTAGAATAAACATTAGGAAAGGAATTACTATAAAAAATGATTTCTCAAGAAAAGATTGAATATATTTGACATAGAGGCACCACAAACAAAATAATACAAGATTAATGTTGAAAAACATCTAATTGCCACAAAGGGATTCAATAAAAACTAGGTAGTAGTCTAAACATGCTATGAAATGGTCCTTCATAGGTCGTTTAGAATAAGGAGAATGGAAATTAACATTTTTAGCCTCAAATATTGTAGGAATAATTTTGGATTGATGGATTCATAGATTAGATGTTAACATTGCAAAATCTAGTTGTAGTAGGGGTATTCGAGGGCATTGAATCCATTTTTGCACACAAAAAAAACAATTTTATCAATACAAAATTATAGTTTCAACAAAGATTACCTAATCATATTTCGATGACGACAAATAAAAAAAGGTCTAAATTGCAAAACATTTAGCCTTCTTCAAAAACTAGCAATGTTCATACCTTTGGGGCCAAAAAACATAAAAAAACATAGGTACAAAATATAGGATTGTTGGCCATCATAAAGTAAGACATCAAGCCACTTTAGGTATCATCTATGTGTTAGGTGACATACCATCCTTGTCATTGGGGTTCAAACCCCGACTTTCAATGGAGGGTCCTTGATTAGGGAGGCTAATGTCCCATCCATCATTTCCCTATTGCGTAGGTGGATTCCCTGCTTTTGAAATGACAAGTGCTAGGAAAGAGAATTTATCATTATTTGACTAAGGAGGAGGAGCCCAACTATGGTGCTCCTAGTGTTCATGCATATCAGAACTTGCCTTATGTTAGGGGAAACAAACTTATGAGATTATGTTAGGGGCAACAAACTTATGAAATTGGGTCGAGTGAGGAAACGTTTTACCCATTTTTTAATATTTCCATAACACTTAAAATTTTTCCATGTTTTCCAAAACATACGAAAAATCTTTAAATACAAAGTCTCTAGAATTTATTTTGTTATTAAAAATTGTTATATTATTTGCATATAAATTCAAGTATCTTTTTAATCTATTTTAATATATTATTATTCCTTGTCAATTGCATGAATATAATAACCACTTTAAACTATGTACAAATCAATTAACAAACCATCTACAACCAACGTTTTTTCATTTACTTTCTAATATATATACATATATTGAAAAGTGTGACGAGATATGAATTACATCGAATCAACCAAAATAATATGCATTTAATGTTAACATGAATTTCATTAAGCAACCTTACAATCATATTATTAGTCCTTGCCGAAGGCATAGAGGGACTATACCGATAGATAATTCGTTGACTTCATATTAATATGTCCTTTGACTATAATTTTTCGCATCATCTCTATTGTTCAAACTATAGAACTAAAAACATTATTTTTTATAAATAAAAAAAACCTTATATGTCATCATCTCATTGGAGAATATATTCGAAGTCTTATTTCCAGCTTTGCTATTCCCAATGTTTTAAATGTTTAGATATCCAAAGTTTTGAGCATCGAAGCTCTTTTTTAATTTTTTAATTTTTATTGAAGTCTTTACATACCAAAATTTTTGAGCATAGATGCTCTTTTTTAATGTTTTTATTATTTCTATTTTTATTGAAATGTTTACATACCGAAAGTTTTGAGCATTGACACTCTTTTTGAGGTACTTGAATAGGCCTGATAGCTTAAATGTTTACATAGCGCGAGACCCTTAAACATGCCTGACAACTTAAATGTTTAGATAGCGCAAGGCCCTTGAACATGCCTGACAGCCTTAAATGTTTACTTAAATAGGCCTGCCACAATACATTTTTTCTCAAATTTTTCCATACAATGTTGCAGTGAATTTGGAAAATATTGTTGTCCACCACCACTTGCATAGCCATCATATGTTTCATACTTCTTCTATGCTTGGAATGCAATTTAGTCATCATTGAAGATACACATATTGTTTATTGGTTCATTGGTTGCTTCTTGTTGACTGGTTCTTCAATTGCTGCTTGTTGTTGTTTGGTTCAAATTTGCAAGGTTGAGGTCCTGTACCTATAGTTGGACCTGTTGGTGCTTGCTGCTTGCTTTTGTTTCCTTCAACTTTGCAAGGTTGGGGTCCTGCACCCGTAGTTGGAGCTTTTTTTTCACTATGCAGGGTTCAAGTCCTGCACCCACAATTGGACCTGCGATTCTGTCGTTCATCATTGCCGAGTAAGTTTCGATACCATAGTTTCATTCATATCCGTTCTTTGCTTTTTACTATTTATAGTTTGCAAGTAAGAATGTTTAAGTATTTCCACTCACATGGTCATCATATGTGTTGGAGCTACCTTTGTTTTTTTAGCCTTTTTTAATTTTTATATCTTAATGCTTGAAATCGAAAGCTGGTTTTGGTATCTTCCTTTCTTTTCCCCCAAATCTCAGAAGTCTCTTTGCGCAAACAACGATGGTTATCGTACTTCTTAAGGAAACATTTATTTTTTTTATCGCTTAAACTAGTCTCCATTTTTTAACCTCGGGATGTTGCTTGTCATAAGTTATAGATCACGTAGTTTACAAGCCCCGAGGGGTGAAACAATGAACAATTTTAAAGAAAAGTCTACCCAGATCTTTACCAAGAGTAAAAATACTCTAAATCGAAGCTAAGCATCATCGATATTTCGTGTCTCGGTGTTTGCTAGCTCCAAAATTCTTATCGTCGTAACCCCGATAGCCGAAGCCACGAGATTCTTGTTTTAGTAACCCGGGTTAATGTTAAAGTTAAAAAAGTTTAGCCGCGGTTAAGATTTGTCGGGAATTCGCAACTTGGCGTATTTTCCCTCGAAAGTTATACCTTCAAAGCTTTGAGTCGCAAAGTCGCAATATAAATAAAACATAATTAATTAAACACTTAATCCGGTTTTATCCTACAATTTAATTATATCATATCATCACGATCTCGCGATTTCGCATCTCGGCATACGAACCTCCCGGAAGCTATACCTTCGAAGCTCCGAGTCGCGATATAAATAACCACATAATTAATTAAACACTTAATCATGGTTATGTTTTGTATTAACCAAAGCTAATTGTCGCAATATCGGGTCTTAGATGTTCAAAGGGTTAAAGCGAAAACTCACGATGAGGCGAGTGTCGAAAGATTAATTAACATTTAAAAAGGCCCGATTAATTAAGCTAAGCCAACATTTTCATTGTTTTAATACGAAAATTAATATGCACAGTCTTTGAGGCAATTTTAAACTTTCTTTCCGCCAACTCGCATTACGAATTGTCAGAATTTATGAGAGTAATTAGAAATGAGGCGAATTGACAAGTAAGGATTTGGTCTTTATTGCTAAATTTATATTTAAGAATGATTTGACCGTTCTGTTCCTAAGGATGAACTAGTTTTAAATGGTCAAAGGCATAGATCTTTTATTTGATTATCTCAAATTTCATTTCTATTCTACACAGAGCCAACTTTTCGTGAGCGAGCTAATTTATGTATGTATACATATTGTTATCGTAGGAGAGATAAAGTAGAATCCTCCGCCATGGCCTCGCGAAAAGCGTCTAAAGCCAATGTTGAGGTTTTAGGACAAGGTTCAGACAACGTTTCTGATACTTCACCTCGAAGTGTCGACTCCGTCAAGACCTGGTCATATATTTATGAGGTTCTATAGTCTGAATTGGTAGATGTTTCAGATGATTCCAGTGGAAATGAAAAAGACGACCTGGTCACCAAGTATAAGATAGTAGTCTAGGCTCAAATGCATAAAGTAGCGGCTAGGCCACGTCTTCTCCCTTACTACGATATGATCCGGTGGGCATTAGACCATGTAGATATACCAACCAGAACCATCGTCAACGAGCAGAGGGTCACCGTTGGGACTTTCAGACCCGAACAATTGCAGGCTATGTACAAGTTGCCAGCCATGTCGGACTTTGTTTACAATGACAAATTCTTGGAGGATTTTAAACAGAAGGAATGTGTGCAATATGACAAGACTATGTCTAGTTTAATCAAATATTGGGTTTCACACCCTGCGAAGTTCAGGGCGGACAATAATGGTATATATTCAATAGCTTCTCTGGAGCCACAATTAAAATATATCGCTATGATGACTTGCAGATTATATGGGAGAGAGGACACCACACATTTTTTCCTTCAGTGGGTGCCTCTAATTCACCAGGTTGCCGAAGGCTGTTCCTTCCACTGGGCTAAACTACTGTCTAATAGTTTGACCAGTTGAGTTACAGAGTATCGAGCACATAGGGAGAGCGAAAAGATTGCTTCATTCTTTATGTTTGCATATATCATGGACGCCATATGTTTTTTGACACATTTTCCCTTGATGAGTTGGAGCTGGACTCCAATGGAGGCTGAGCCCATCCACGTCTACCATTCAAAGCTGTGGGAAGACAAAGCCTCAGATTTTGTTAATGAAATATTTAACTGGGTGATGGTACCACTACATGTCACTATCTTCGGCTACCCACCACCCAGGATCTCAAACAGTATCGCGGTAAATCTGAGCAATATAGCTGACTGGTACGTGGAAGCAAATTTTTCATATCTCAGGGTTTTCAGTGCTTCTATTCCTCCAAATGCCTTGCCATTATTCATACCCGATAGGCTGGCTTGTCATGAGATTTCCAGACAAACCGTAATCGGTGGCATAAGTAAGGAGCTTAAGGGATATTCCAAAAAGGTATGGCCACCTTTTCCTATTCATCTACATTCCTATTCTTTGTTAGATTTCGGGCATGCTAAAGCTGAGGCAACAGCCCTGGATGACCTGAAATTGGTTCATGTCGAATTCAAAAAGCAAGATCCACAGAGGGTCGTAAGTAATCACTTGGCCAGTTGTGGGCTAAAAAGGTTTGAACATGAAATTTCTCCCTCGGATGAAATTTTCTGAGGTGCGAGATCTTATGTCGAGGTTTTGGCTCGGATACAAGCCCTGGCTCATGAAGAAAGGGCTAATGTTTTAAAATTCCAAGAACATCGGCGAAGTTGTCTTCCCCCAGCACTGTGGGGTGAAAATCCAATAATAGTAGAGGTGTAGCAAAAAGAAGCCGAAGGCTCAAAAGATTCAACACCCAGAAAAGAAGAACACCAGGACGGGGAGGAGCAAACTAAGAGTCCGAAACCAGAAATAAAAACTCCCAATCCACCGAAAAAGTAGACTCCAGTTACCACTCCAGGCTAGTAAGCTAAGAAAATTGGAGATCCCATCACCTCCATTACTTCCTTACAGTTAACTCAAGGGAACATAGATGCAGGGTGGATTTTCAACGAAGAATTGAGACCTATAAGGATGGAAGAGCTCCCTCCAAATGAGTTCTTTTTTGATAAAAAGAGAAAAGCGGTGGTAAAAAGGGAATTCTATCAAGAAGAGGGATCAACAACCAAGAATTTCAAAGTGTTGACCGATGGGAAAGACAAGAAGAAAGAAGAGTTTGCGACAGAAATAGCCAAGACATTAGGGGTGTATGCTACAACAAACCAATTTTCAGTCAGGGTTTTGAAAAATCAGCTGAAGCAAAAAAATCACCTCATCAAAACCTTAGAAGCTAAACTAGCCACAACTGAGGAGGCTGCCAAGGACCAAGCAAGCGCAGGAATAGAATAGGCAAGAATGGACGAAAAAAAGGAAATTGAGCTGCTCAAAGCTAAGCTCGAACAAGAAGAGCTGGTAGCTCAGACCAGTCAGATACAGGTGGGCCAACAAAAAGACTTGATTGAGCAGCTATAGGTTAGATTAGAGTTCACCGAAAGCCAAATCATAAATATCGAGATATTCTAGTCCCAGGCTATGGAAATTTAGAGCAGAGTCTCTGCATCCCAACGAATTTTACTAGCAAAGGTAGAGACGATTCGGGAAAATTGTCGGCTTATTAATCGAGTATCAAAAAACTTATCTGTCAGAGAGAGAGAATCTGGAGCAGCTCGGGTCGCATTTCAAAAGGCTGTAATAGCTACAACAAATAGTGAATCGGAAAATAGTTCCGAGTTTTCCATTTTGGAACAGACCCGAGGTAATATTTTGTTGAAAGAATGGGAACGCAACATATCAGAAGGAAAATTGCAAGCCAAGAAGGTAAGGACATCCTGTGAAGAGGTTTTCGGTTCCATAGATGGAAATATGTTAGGCATTGATAGCGAGAGTAATGCTGAGATGCTGAGCCAAATGGATATGACGGAACTCTCGCTTGATATAAATGAAAAAGAAGAAAGAGATTCAACTGAAATCTCACAAGTAACTATGGAAGACATAGTTCAAATAGATAAATGTATGATTAAACCAAGTGTGCAATTGTGTGCTATTGACACCCTAGACCGATAGATGGAAGAAAGGTTGCTGCAATTAGTTAGAGATTGTTACATTTTTTAGGCCAATTGTCAAGCGGAACCTTCAAGGTTGATATCTCAGCTGGTGGAAAAATGTGTCACTTGTACCGAGCATGTGAGAGGGCAAGCTTCTGGTACCAAATAAAGACATAGGATAAAGAAATGAAACAATTGATTTCCTTCTCATTATAACTGAAAAATCCTGGAACGATTGAGATTCCACCATATGTAAATCTGTATAAATATACAATAGAAGGAAAGAACAAGGGTTGGACGTTTTTGGGTTGATTGTAATAGATATTTTTCTCCCTTGAGAGTTAATATATAGCAAATCTGAAGATTCTCGATTCCATCATGACTGTGTTATGAGTTTGTTTCCTTGTATTTCATATTTCATTTCATTTCATATATGTATCTGATGAATGCTTCGCTATAATTTAGTACAACCTCTACTATAGTGAATGAATTCTAGTTTTCTATATTGTTTACCATTTTTCCTCTGTACCGGCTATCAGCAGGTATAAGACCAGTGAACACTTTAGATTTCTATATATATTTTATGCTTCATCAGGTTATTTAATTATCTTTTTCTTCTTCTGTTTATAAGTGAGATTCTCCCTTGATAGGAGACTTACATGATAGATAGCTTAATGTTTTCTTACACCTCACACACATTTATTTAAATATAACTCAGTTACAGGAAAGGGCCTTTGGTTTGCACCCTGTTTTCACTACCGGAGCTATAAAATCTCCTTTATACAACCAAAATCGAGACAACATATAAAATTTCTTTGAGATTTTCTTATCATTCCGTTCCTCTATGACTATCCCTATGACAAGACAGCCTAATATCCAACCCGGACTATCAGATCAAACACATATTGCCTTGAATCTTTTTGATACTATTCTTAAAACAACCACTACCCGGGTCGAACTGGAACGTTCGTGGGCAACGATTGAAAGGGACATAAACATTCAGGAACAATTGGATGCTAGACAATCACCTAGAAATCAACCCTAGCTTCCCTTGTCGAAGGTTGACATTTCTTCCTTCTCTATCCCTTACTCACTTTCAGATGCCTAGACACTGTACTTCTAAGCCTTAAGTACAGACTTGGGAACAACAATATGTTTCAGATTTCTTCTATGCTTGGAATGCAATTTAGTCATCATTGAAGATACACATATTTTTTACTGGTTCACTGGTTGCTTCTTGTTCGCTAGTTTGCTGGTTCGTTAGTTGCTTCTTGTTGTTGTTTGGTTCAAATTTGCAAGGTTGAGGTCCCGCACCTGTAGTTGGACCTATTGGTTCTTGCTGCTTGCTTTTGTTTTCTTCAACTTTGCAAGGTTGGAGTCTTGCACCCGCAGTTGGAGCTATTTTTTCACTTTTCAAGGTTCAAGTCCTGCACCCGCAGTTGGAGCTATTTTTTCACTTTTCAAGGTTCAAGTCCTGCACCCACAATTGGACCTGCGATTCTGTCATTCATCATTGCCGAGTAAGTTTTGATACCATAGTTTCATTCATATTTGTTCTTTGTTGTTTACTGTTTACATTTTGCAGGTAAGAATTTTTAAATATTTCGACTCACATGGTCATCATATGTTTCGTATTTCTTCTATGCTTGGAATGCAATTTAATCATCATTGAAGATACATATATTCTTTACTGGTTCACTGGTTCATTGGTTGCTACTTCTTGTTATTTGGTTCAATTTTGTAGGGTTGAGGTCTTGTACCTGCAGTTGGACTTGTTCGTGCTTGTTCACTGGTTTGTTGCTTGCTTCTTTCTTTTGTTTGCTTCGACTTTACAGGGTTCAAGTCCTGCACTTGCAATTTTACTTGTGGTTCTGTCATTCATCATTAACGAGTAAGTTTCAATACCATACTTTCATTTGTATTCTTTGTTTATTGTTCACTGTTTTCATTTTGCAAGTAAAAATGTTTATGTATTTATTCATCATTCTTATCCTGCAAAATTTCCATAGAGGTTGGCATATCTTTTTATCCTACTCTTAAATTTTGCTCCGATTTTTTCCCTAGGCTCTGCACCATGTGCATGCCGATGTTGTCTTCACAACTCCGGCTGTCATTTTTTCTAGCATTACAAATCCTGTTCCTTTGCCGCATGTGACGTAGTGGAAATATAAGGCCTCAATTGAATAAGGAATTCTTCGGCCTTCACACCTTGCCCTTGATGATATTCCCAAATTTCCTGGGAATGAGTACCTACCTATACCGTACAGGAATCGAACCCATGTATTTCGCATGAAAAATACGATGTCAAGCTTGTTGCCTTTGTAGGATGTTCTTGTAGAAGAAAACTGCAGGTGGGTGTAGAAGGGCTAGGTATGGTACAATGGTGGCTAGGATGTAACAAAATTGTACAAAATTGGCATATCTTTCCCTCCTTCTCTTAAATTTGCTCCAATTTTTTCTCCAAAATATGAACCATACCTACATGCCTTTGCAAAATGTTCTTGTAGAAGAAAAAGATGCTGAGATGGTGTTAGAAAGAGTAGTTTTCCTTGGATTGCAAATTGCAATATTCAATCTCTATGCCGCTCCGCATGCAACATTTCTAACACAATGATTTTTTTTTTCAAATGCATTACACCATTTACATCTGAACGAAAACATTACCATTCTAGGAGACTTCAATGTTAACATGCTACAAAATAGTGCCATAACAAAAAGAATTGGAAAACTACATGTGCAATTACAATATCCGCTTTCTTTTGGTTAAGATAAAACATGTATAAAACACACTTATTGACCATATAGGGTGAAAAGTGCCCATATCACAATACAACCTCTTTATCTTATACATAGATTGGTCTGACCACGACACAATTTGTCTTGTACTTGAATTATGAAATATACATCAAACATATTATAAAATTATATTTCCATGTCTCAAAGCATATCTGGATACTTTTTTGCACAAAACCAAATCATTTAGCTAGGACCATCCAACTTATTAATATTTTATGGCTTGTAATATATTTTGGCCAGGAAAAATTCTATATAACCACAACCATGGATTAAGAAAAACAAAGGTTTATGCTTCTAAATCTATCTTTTATTATATTCCTTTGATTCTCATTTACTGTATGTACATATTACTTGTTTTCCCTTACATACCAGCTTACATTCATGTTCATTGTATTTTGTGCATTCCCATATTGAAACAAACAAAATAACTAGAGAAGACGAAGGACTCTTAACCGCAAATGTAGAAGAGGAGATACAAAGGTGCATGCTTCTACTCTTATTTCATATTTCATTGTTTTGTATTTCATTTATTGTCTGTATATTTGTTCTACTGCTTTGCACCTAATTTATT
>JZKD02S0434658.1:274167-294797 GCA_000966675.3 Picea glauca
AGGCTAGTTCAAATAAGAGCTTGGCAGTGGCCTCTGCTATGATTCTCTTCTTGTAGGAAACCAGAATCACCATCTTAGAAAAGTGATCAATAACCACAAAAACACAGTCATTTCCCAACTTGGTGGATGGGAGGCCCAACATGTAGTCCATTGAGATGGATTCCCATGGCTTGTCATAAGTAGGAAGAGGGGTGTACAGGCCCTATTTCTTAGTGGTTGGTTTGGAAATAACGCAGGCAATGCAGAACCTGATATACTTGCTGACCTCTTGTCGAAGTTTCGACCAATAGAAATTTTTCTGTAGCATCACCACTGTTTTTTCAACATCGAATTGTCCTACCACCCGACTGTAGTGGGCTTCCCAGATCAACTTCGATCACTCACTTGATGGAACTTAGATATGGCCCAGATGACACAACAACCCATCCTGAATATGTAAATTATCGACAACTGCGTTTTCACCCAACATTTGGTAGGTGGTGGCGAAGTCAGGGTCTGTCTCATAGAGTTGGGGCCATCTATATGTCTCATGGCTGCAAGAGTATAGAACTGTGGTGAGTTCCGTGACTGGTAGTCTACTGGGGCAATCAACGATTCGATTAGTGATTCCTATTTTATACTTGATGTTGAGGTGGAATTGCTGCAAGTATGTGGACCACTTTTGATGGCGGTCATTCTGCAATTTTCACTGTGTCTGCATGAACTGCAGTGGATTATGATCAGTGTGGATGAATGTATCCTTCCCCCGATTGTAATGACTCCATTGGCGGTGTGCTTGCACCATGGAGTACATTTCTTTGTCATAAGTAGGGTACTTATGGACAATATCTGATAGTGTCTCACTATGATAGGCCACAGGGTGGCCGTGCTGAGTGAGAATGGTGCCCACAACATAGTCTGAAGCATCTATCTTGATCTCAAAAGGATGCTGTAGGTCTGGTAGTTAAAGTACTGGGGCTGAGCACAAGCATTTATTCAAATAATTGAATGCTTGTTGTTGCGATCCACCCCACGGAAATTTTTCCTTACCACCACCATTGTTTATTTGGCTAAGGGCCCATGCAATATGGGAGAAACCCAACATTAAATATGGGAGAAACCCAACACGAACTTGTGGTAGAAATTGGCAAGGCCCAAGAAGCTCTGAAGCTCAGTGAGTGTTGTTGGGTCTGTCCAGTCATAGATGATTTGGATCGTAGGATATCGTCCATCATCCTCATGAAAGTGGCTGAAGCATTTGTCAAACCAAAGGGCATGACCAACCATTCAAAAAGGCCTTCCTTTAACTTGAAGGTGGTCTTCCATACATCTGTCTGTTCTATCGGGACCTGGTGGTAGCCAGACTTCAGATGAATCTTACTAAAGTATTTGGCCCCCGTGAGTTGATCAAGGAGGCCATCGATTCGAGGAATCAGGTACCATTTTCTCACTGTGATTTTAGTCAGATCTTGGTAATCAATACAGAGTCTCCAGGTTCCATCTTTCTTCTATACCAACATGATTGGGCTCCCGCAAGGTGATGAGATGGGGTGGATGTGCCCCTTGTAGAGTAGTTCTTCTATATTTCACTTGATCTCCTCATTCTCTATCAAAGAGAGATGATAGACTAACCCATTTGGTAGCATTGCGTTGTGGGTCAAATTGATGTTTTGCTTGACCTGGTAGAGGTACCCCTATAGGTGAGGAGAAGATATCCAAGTATTCTTCCATGACTTTATCTAATTGCTTCTGCTATGTGGAGAGGTCAGCTGTAGAGACCCTAGATGTGACTGTGATATTTCTATTATTCTGAGAGCGAATCATGAAGAAGACAAGATTCCTTGTCTGAGAGATGAACTTCCTTCATTTCTCAGCAGAGATCAAGGAAATAGCACTAGGTGGGACTGCCTCGGTTATCCTGTACAATTTCCTGTTCAAAGTAATAATAACACTACGAGGCCTAGACTCATATACAATATGACGTTTCCATAAATAAGGTTGGTCCAAAAGAACATCACAAACTTCGAGAGGAGAAACATCACACAATACCTCGTCTTTGAAGGGCTTGATGTCGTAAGACAGTCAACACTGTTGGCTGACGCAGAGATCGCTTCCTTGGCGGAGCCATTCAATGGTCAACAGTTGTGGGTGTGGCGTTGTTGGCAGGTCCAACCACTTGATGACCTCTGCTGAGATGAGGTTCTTCTGGCTACCGCTATCAACAATGAAGTGCAGTGAGGTGCCTTTTACCCACATCTGTGAATGGAAGAGGCGCTCTCCTTCTTCTGGCTCATCTGGTTCACCAGGCTGGAGCTTGGTGGTAGCAATAGTGGCACCGGGTTCCGTGTCAATGATCCGTCTTCCCCTTTCTAATTCTGGTTCAGACTCATATTCTGCATCTGATTCAGAGGCTTTCACTTCGGCCACCAGTGTCTGCTTTGAGCGACAATCGACAATGTTATGCCAAGGGATCTTATGGAAGTTTCACCATTCTCGGTATCTTTCTTTGTCTTTCCAGTGTCCTTCTTTGCTTGTGGCTTGGACTAGTTATCCTGATACTACCCATATTTTCTCTATCCTTTGTTTAGTGGGTTAGGGCCGCACTTTCCTGGATTTTGTTTTGAGGGGTTCCCAGGCCCAAATTGCCGCGTCTTTTGTTTGAGATTTTGCTCGATTTTGATGACATATCGGTAGGCCGCGCCCAAGGATGAGATGTCCATAAATTCCATTTTTTTCTGGATGTATCTATGCGGAGAACCATGATACTTGAGCACTAGACGTGACTCCGAATATTTGATACCCAACTTGGTGCGCAAAGTATGGAAGATATTTTTGAAATCTGGCACTGCTTGGTCTCTTTCTTACCGTAGTGTGGTCCATTTGGTGCTTCCACCGAGGCAATCATCGACGTGATTGGTGCTTCTTATTTTATACTTGATGTTGAGGTGGAATTGATACAAGTATGTGGACCACTTTTGATTGCAGTCATTCTGCAATTTTCCCTTTGTCTGCACGAAATGCAGTGTCTTATGATCAATGTGGATGAATGTCTTCTTCCCAAAAATGTAATGTCTCCACTGATGACATTCTTGCACCATGGAGTACATTTCTTTTTCATAGGTAGGGTACTTATGGACAATATCTAACAATGTCTCACTATGATAGGCCATGGGGTGGCTGTGCTGAGTGAGAATGACACCCACAACATAGTCTGAAGCATCTGTCTCGATCTCAAAAGGATGTTGTAGGTCTGGTAGTGAAAGTATTGGGGTCGAGCACAATTGCTGCTTCAAATCATCAAACGCTTGTTGTTGGGACCGGCCCCACGCAAATTTCACCTTACCATCACCCCTGTTTATTTGGCTGAGGGCCCATGCAATATGGGAGAAACCCAACACGAACTTGTGGTATAAATTGGAAAGGACCAAAAAGCTCCGAATCTCAGTGAGTGTTGTTGGTGATGGCCTGTCACACATGACTTGGATCTATTGGACACACCTACCACACTTAGAGGGGGGGNAATCATGTTTCAAATACTCATCAACAATGACTCATCAATATGTACCGACATCATCAACTATACACCTCATGTATGTGCCAACTCATCAACTGCTTGTCTCAACCATGACTAGTTTCGGATTAGTCAACAACCCTAACCTGAAATAATCATAACGTTGTACTTGTACTGAATAAAGATTTGAAACTGATACATAATGTTCTTCAGTGTCTTTTATGCAATTCCTCCAAGTTTCACTACTTGGAACCTCTCAGAAAAGGAGTTATAGAAAAAATGGCATACCTTGCTGAATTCTGGCCTATTCTAGAGAGTGACCTTGTAGAGTGTGCCCAGCACAAAATATTTTATGAATAGATCTAAAAATATAAATAGAATACTACAGACTGTAATCTAACCAAAACAGTTGGTCTCACTAAAGTTGGATCTGTTATGAAGAAGTTATGACGTTTTTACCCGAAACACCTGATTTTGACTAGTTCCAGGACTAGCCACAAACCCTATTTTCCACAGAGTGTAACTCCAAAAATATAGTGAACCACAAGCTTCATTTTTAACCATATATACCTGGCTATGTTTTCTCACTTTCATAGAAATTTCAGTATCTTAATAACATACCTTAGAAAACACCATCAAAAGAATTTATCCTTCCTTGCATTTCCGCCTTTTTTTCTTCAGTTTCCTCAGCATTTTGGCTTATATATCCTTGGTTACCTCTTTCACCTATAAATATTCAATATCCTCAAGTGTTCCACACCAAAAATTCTCAATAATCTCTCACAAGAAGCTCTCCATCAATACTCCAAAATATATTCCCACAAGAAGCTCTCCATTGATCCAAAAAAATGATGATCTACAATAGACCATTGCTATATTATTTATACTTTCATCCTTTAGTTCAGTTAACCCATTTTTATTTCACTTAACCCATTTCTAGGTCACTTAACCTATTTTCCTTATTTTAGGGTTAAACACTTTCCATAAATAGAAAGTTCTCCAATACTTTAACATATAAATATTCCTTCTTGATTTTCTCACCTTACTTTATCATTTCTTGATTTTGTCACTTCTCTTGATTATTTAAATAATCCACCTTGAATTTGTCACTTTAATTTATCATTTAAATANATGTACCAACATCATCAACTATACACTTCATGTATGTGCCAACTCATCAACTGCTTGTCTCAACCATGACTAGTTTTGGATTAGTCAACAACCCTAACTTGAAATAATCATAACTGTGTACTTGTACTGAATAAATATCTGAAACTGATACACAATGTTATTCAGTGTGTTTTATGCAATTATTACAAGAGGCATTATGTGTAACCTCTCAGAAAAGAAGTTATAGCAAAAATTGCATACCTTGTTGAATTTTGGCTTATTCTAGAGAGCGACCTTGTAGAGCGTGCCCCGCACAAAATATTTGATGAATAGATATGAAACTTAGACAAAGAATAATACAGACTGTAATCTAACCAACACAATTGGTCTCACTGAATTTGGATCTGTTATGAAGAATTTATGACGTTTTTACCCGAAACACCTGATTTTGACTAGTTTCAGGACTAGCCACAAACCCTATTTTCCACGGAAGGTAACTCCCAAAATACAAATACCCACAAGCTGAATTTTTAACCACAGATACTTGGCTATGTTTCATCACTTTCATAGAAATTTCAGGATCTGAATCATTATAGAAAAAATTTTATAGTGAAAATGGTGAGATGACCTGTAAATAACATACCTTAGAAAGCACCATCAAAAGAATTTATCCTTCCTTGCATTTAGGCCTTCTTTTCTTCACTTTCCTCAGAATTTCTGCTTAGATATCCTTGGTTATCTCATTCCCCTATATATCTTCAATATCCTCAAGTGTTCCACACCAAAAATGCTCAAGAAGCTCTCCATCAATACTCCAAAATATATTCCCACAAGAAGCTCTCCATTGCTCCACACAAAGGATGATCTACAAGAGACCATTGCTATCTTATTTATACTTTCATCCTTTAGTTCACTTAACCCATTTTTAGGTCACTTAACCCATTTTTATGTCACTTAACCCATTTCTAGGTCACTTAACCTATTTTCCTTTTTTTAGGGTTAACCACTTTCCATAAATAGAAAGTTCTCCAATACTTTAACTTTTAAATATTTCTTCTTGATTTTGTCACCTTACTTTATCATTTCTTGATTTTTTCACTTCTCTTGATTATTTAAATAATCCACCTTGAATTTGTCACTTTAATTTATCATTTAAATAATACTAACCCATTTTTAGGTCACTTAACCTATTTTCCTTATTTTTAGGGTTAACCACTTTCCATAAATATTCCTTCTTGATTGTGTCACCTTACTTTATAATTTCTTGATTTTGTCACTTCTCTTGATTATTTAAATAATCCACCTTGAATAAACAATATTAACCCATTTCTAGGTCACTTAACCTATTTTCCTTATTTTTAGGGTTAATCACTTTCCATAAATATTCCTTCTTGATTTTGTCACCTTATTTTATCATTTCTTCTTTTAGGTCACTTTGACTTCTTTGAATTTGGGGGCTTCAAGCCTTCATGTGAGGGTCATTCATCTTCATAAGGCCATAACTCTCAAACCACGAGGAGTTATGTGACATTCCACATACCACCAAAAATGGCATGACAAGCACTATCCATCTAGGATAGTTTCACCAACAATTTCCTTGATCTTTATCTCGTTATTCCTCATACAAGCNCACCTCATGTATGTGCCAACTCATCAACTGCTTGTCTCAACCATGACTAGTTTTGGATTAGTCAACAACCCTAACTTGAAATAATCATAACTTTGTACCTGTATCGAATAAAGATCTGAAACTAATACACAATGTTATTCAGTGTGTTTTATACAATTCCTCAAAGTGGCACTACTTGTAACCTCTCAGAAAAGGAGTTATAGAAAAAATGGCATACCTTGCTGAATTCTGTCTTATTCTAGAGAGCGACATTGTAGAGCGTGCCTCGAAAAAAATATTTGATGAATAGATATAAAAATATTACAGAGCATATGAAAGACTATAATATAACCAACACAATTTGTCTCATTGAATTTGTATCTGTTATGAAGAAGTTATGACATTTTTACCTGAAACACCTGATTTTGACTAGTCTCAGGACTAGCCACAAACCCTATTTTCCACGGAGTGTAACTCCCAAACTACAATGAACCACAAGCTGAATTTTTAAGCACAGATACTTGGCTATGTTTTCTCACTTGCATAGAAATTTTAGGATTTGAATCATTATAGAAAATTTTTTTATATCGAAAATGGTGAGATGACCTGTAAATAACATACCTTAGAAAGCACCATCAAAATAATTTATCCTTCCTTGCATTTCGGCCTTCTTTTCTTCACTTTCCTCAGCATTTCGGCTTAGNACATACCACCAGAAATGGCATGACAAGCACTATCCATCTAGGATAGTTTCACCAACAATTTCCTTGATCTTCATCTCATTATTCCTCATACAAGCATGGGTCCTCCAACCATTCTATAAGGATAACTCAATCTGTAAAGAGTCTTCCCATGAGGGATTTCACCATAAGGGGACCACTTTGGAGTTATCCATTTGTACACCTTATGATAAGACAATAATGAGATCATGTGTCATCCAACCATTCTTCTAGGATAACTCAATCTGCAAAGCGTCTTCCCGTGAGGGATTTCACCATAAGGGGACCACTTTGGAGTTCATCCATTTGTGCACCTTATCAACCATGATAAGACAATAATGAGTCATCTAAACATTTTTCCAACAATGCATCATATACCAATGGAACCACATCGATCCATCTTCATCATGTATCAATGAAAACTCATTGATCCATTTTCATCTATGCATTCTCATCAAGGACAATACATATTATATTACATAAATCATCAATCAATCAATCCTTTGACATCAATAAATCACTTGACATCAATCAATCACTTGACATCAATCAATGACATCAATCAATCAAACCATTGGCATCAATGACAACATGATCCAACAAGATCTTGGCTGTATCCACATGCATGCCATGCTGATCAATGATGTAGCCCAAGTAATGGACCCTGTCCATGTTGAAGGAGCATTTTTCCAAGTTGGTGTATAGCTTTTGCTACCGTAGGGTGTGCATAAGCTCTTGAATATTCTACAAGTGTTCGGACCAAGTCTTGCGGTAAATTAGAATGTCATCCAGATACACCACTACAAAAGTATTGGTGAATGGTTTTAGGATATCATCCATCATCCTCATGAAAGTGACTGGAGCATTTATCAAACCAAAGGGCATGACCAACCATTCAAAAAGGCCTTCCTTTGACTTGAAGGCGGTCTTCCATACATCTGTCTGTTCTATCGGAACCTGGTGGTAGCCAGAATTCAGATCAATCTTACTAAAGTATTTGGCCCCCGTGAGTTGATCAAGGAGGCCATCGATTCAGGGAATCAGGTACCAATTTCTAACTGCGATTTTATTCAGAGCTCGGTAATCAATACAGAGTTGCCAGGTTCCATATTTCTTCTGTACCAACACGATTAGACTCCCGCAAGGTGATGAGCTAGGGTGGATGTGCCCCTTGTGGAGCATTTCTTGGATTTGTCGCTTGATCTCCTAATTCTCTAACAAATATCGATGATAGACTGGCCCATTGGGTAGCGATGCATCGGGGGTCAGATGGATGGGGTGCTTGACCTGGTAGTGCAGAGATACCCCTGTAGGTGAGGAGAAGATATCCGCGTATTCTTCCGTGACCTTATCTACTTGCTTCTGCTATGTGGAGAGGTCAACCGCAGAGACGCTAGATGTGGCTGTGATATTTTGCATATTCTGAGGGTGAATGACAAAGAAGACAAACTTCCCCATCTGAGAGATGACCTTCCTACATTGCTCAACAGAGATCAAGGAAATAGCACTAGGTGGGACTGCCTCGGGTATCCTATACAATTTCCTGTTTAAAGTAATAATAACACTACGCCACCTAGAATCATATACAACATGATGTTTCCATAAATAAGGTTGGCCCAAAAGAACATCACAAACTTGGAGAGGAGAAACATCACACAATACCTCGTCTTTGAAGGGATTGATGTCGTATGTCAGTCGACACTGTTGGCTAACGTGGAGATCGCTTCCTTGGTGGAGCCATCCAATGGTGTACTGTTGTGGGTGTGGCATTGTTGGTAGGGATAGATGCTTGATGGCCTCTACTGAGATGAGGTTCTTCTGGCTACCGCTATCAATGATGAAGTGTAGCCGGGTGCCTTTTACCCACATCTGTGAATCGAAGAGGTGTTCTCCTTCTTCTGGTTTGTCTGGTTCACCAGGCTGGAGCTTGGTGGTAGCTATGGTGGCACTGGGTTCCACGTCAATGATCCATATTCCCCTTTTTGGTTTTATCTCAGAGTCATACTATGCATCTGATTCAGAAGCTTTCACTTCGGCCACCAGTGACTGCTTTAAGCGAAAATCAGCAGTGTTATGCCAAGGGCTTTTATGGAAGTCACACCACTTCCTTGTATATTTCTTTGTCTTTCCGGTGTCATTCTTTGCTTGTGGCTTGGAATGGTTATCCTGATACTATCAATCTTTGCTCTGTCCTTTGTTCAGTGGGTTGGGGATGCCCTTTCCTGGATTTTGTTGTGAGGGATTCCCAGGCCCAAATTGCCACGTCTTTTGTTTGAGCTTCTACTCAATTTTGATGGCATATCGGTAGGCCACGCCCAAGGATGAGATGTACATAAATTTGATTTTGGTCTGGATGTATCTATGTAGAGCACCGCGACACTTGAGCATGAGATGTCGCTCCAAATCTTTGATGCCCAACTTGGTGCGCAAGGTATGGAAGATATTTGTGAAATCTGGCACTGCTTGGTCTCTTTCTTGCCACAGTGTGGTCCATTTGGTATATAGGTCTTCATAACTTTCGATAGGGTAGTATTGTTCCTTAATAACATTCCTGAAGGATTCCCAGGTGGCTGTGACTGAAAATAATGAGGTTTCCTCTGTTTCCTTTTTCTCATAGAAACTTTCCCACCAATCTTTGACACGGGGAATGACTTTGAGGAGCACAAAAGTAATATTTTCTTTATTTGAAAAGTTATGGACAAAAAAATACCCTTATAGTAGATTCAACCACTTGTCTACAAAATCTGCCTCTATATGACCTTCAAATATAGGAATATCAAAGTTTATTTGTATCTTGAAGGGGGCGGCGCCTCCGTTCGAAGAAGATGCATCGCCTGTTGGTAGACGTCGAAGGATTTGCATGAAACTATCCATCATCTAGTTCCTCTTTTGCGTGAGGGCTTCCTCAATCAACAATTTGAAAGGATCTCCTATCCCATCATATTTATTTTCTCCTGACATGGGAGTTCTCTTGGGCGTGCAAGATCTTCTTTCCTCAAGAGAAATAAGCTCGAGACCCAACTCTTTGTACTCCGACCTCATTGAGGACAAGCATTAAGATGACAAGGAGAAGACTTCTCTGATACCACTAATCTAGATTTTATGATTAGAATGAAATGAATACAGATTATTAATAGGTGCTTAACACAAAATAACAAAGATACAGTAAAACTAGTTTTCTATTCAATAACAAAATAAGCTGAAACTGTAAAATGCAGCGGAAACAAGCTTGCTGGAATGGTGACGGCTTATCTCTGAGAAGAGATGTGATGATAGCATGCATTCCCAAGAAGAAGGTTACAATGAGGCTCTGAAGGCCTTTTTACAATAAGAAAGAATTCCCAAAACCATAGACATAAAAAAACCCAAACCTAGGAGATGAAGTGTCAAAAGTCATGCGGGCCCCGTTTGGGTAAGTTAGCACATCAACTTCCTGGGGTCGTAACTTTTGCATACGATCTCCATTTTAGGCATGTGATAGCTTGTTGGAAATTTATCATCGAGGAGATTCATTTTGGGGGATTGATAATTCCTTCATCTATGATTGAGGAGCTCAATTCCGAAAAACCTTCATTTAGGCCCTCAAAATGGCCTTGGAAGTTAAAACTACTAAAAATAGTAAATTGCCAAAATTGTCAAAAAACTGTTTTGAGCCAGTTGGAAAAGATGGGTGGCTACCGATATCCATATGGATCAATCCTCCCTCCTTAGGAATCAATTTTCTCCATTTCATTGATGTCCCCCATCAGATGTGGAAATTTCTACTGAATTTAGCCCCGGGTGAGTCACTTGCCTTGGTGCAAGAGCTGCCTTGCTTTGACGACTCGATAAAGATGGATCCTTTGTTTTCGAGTTCCCTTGATCTTTCTGTCCACAATCTGATCATTGCATGCCTATTGTAGGTAGTCAGGGTTGAGCTCTATTGGTGTCATTTGTTCTTCTACTTCTGAGGTGTCCAATAATGGTGGGAAATAAGGGCGAAGGAGATCCAAGTTGAACACTAGGTGCAGACCAAGGAAAGGAGGAATGTTGAGCTCAAAATAATTATACCCCATGGCCTTGGTGATAGTGTACGACCCATAATGGAGTGAGTGAAGATTCTGATGGGGTCTTATAAGGAATTATTTCTACAAGTGCAAACAAACTTTGTTGCCCACCTGAAACTTATGCGGCACCCGATGTTGATCATGGCATTGTTTGTACTTGTCATTGTACTTTTGTAGGATATCCTAAACTTGTTGGTGGATGTGCTGGATCTGCTCAATGAACCAGGTGGTATTTTTAGCTTCATTTGGAGCAGGAGATGAGTCGGTCGAGGTGACCGCAAGGAGAAGTGCAACATCTATGGGTCCCAATGGTTGGAATCCCTACCCCACTTGAAAGGGGTTGTGGCTGGTTGAGCTATGCAGGGCTTGGTTGTAGCTATTTTGGACATAGGGAAGGCTCTCATACCATGTGTGAGGGTGCTTTGAATTATACATGCAAAGGATATGCACAATCATTTGATTTACAACCTCAGTTTGGCCATCTGTATGGGGATGGAAGGCCGTGGATTTGGTGAGCTTGGTGTCCAGTAGTGACCAGATTCTCGATTAGAATATGCTGAGAAATCGACTATCCTGATCTAAGACAATGGTTTGTGGGATTCCAAAATGTACCCAAAATCATTCAAAGAAGAGCTTTGCAGTGGCCTCTGCTATGATGCTCTTCTTGCAGACAACTAGAATCACCATCTTAGAAAAGCGATCAACAACCACAAAAANTCTTCATCATGTATCAATGACAACTCATTGATCCATTTTCATCTATGCATTCTCATCAAGGACAATACATATTATATTACATAAATCATCAATCAATCAATCCTTTGACATTAATAAATCACTTGACATCAATCAATCACTTGACATCAATCAATGACATCAATCAATCAAACCATTGGCATCGATGACAACATGATCCAACAAGATCTTGGCTGTATCCACATGCATGCCATGCTGATCAATGATGTATCCCAAGTAATGGACCCTGTCCATGCTGAAGGAGCATTTTTCCAAGTTGGTGTATAGCTTGTGCTACCGTAGGGTGTGAAGAACCTCTTGAATATGCTACAAGTGTTCGGACCAAGTCTTGCGGTAAATTAGAATGTCATCCAAATACACCACTACAAAAGTATTGGTGAATGGTTGTAGAATATCATCCATCATCCTCATGAAAGTGACTGGAGCATTTATCAAACCAAAGGGCACGACCAACCATTCAAAAAGGCCTTCCTTTGACTTGAATGTGGTCTTCCATACATCTGTCTGTTCTATCGGAACCTGGTGGTAGCCAAACTTTAGATCAATCTTACTAAAGTATTTGGCCCCCGTGAGTTGATCAAGGAGGCCATCGATTCAGGGAATCGGGTACCAATTTCTGACTGCGATTTTATTCAGATCTCGGTAATCAATACAGAGTTTCCAGGTTCCATATTTCTTCTGTACCAACACGATTGGACTCCCGCAAGGTGATGAGCTGGGGTGGATGTGCCCCTTGTGGAGCATTTCTTGGATTTGTCGCTTGATCTCCTAATTCTCTAACAAAGATCGATGATAGACTGACCCATTGGGTAGCGATGCATCGGGGGTCATATGGATGGGGTGCTTGACCTGGTAGTGCAGAGATACCCCTGTAGGTGAGGAGAAGATATCCGAGTATTCTTCCGTGACCTTATCTACTTGCTTCTACTATGTGGAGAGGTCAACCGCAGAGACCCTAGATGTGGCTGTGATATTTTTCATATTCTGAGGGTGAATGACAAAGAAGACAAACTTCCCCATATGAGAGATGACCTTCCTACATTGCTCAGCAGAGATCAAGGAAATAGCACTAGGTGGGACTGCCTCGGGTATCCTATACAATTTCCTGTTCAAAGTAATAATAACACTACACCACCTAGAATCATATACAACATGACGTTTCCATAAATAAGGTTGGCCCAAAATAAAATCACAAACTTGGAGAGGAGCAACATCACACAATACCTCGTCTTTGAAGGGCTTGATGTCGTACGACAGTCGACACTGTTGGCTAACGTGGAGATCGCTTCCTTGGTGGAGCCATCCAATGGTGTACTGTTGTGGGTGTGGCATTGTTGGTAGGGATAGATGCTTGATGGCCTCTCCTGAGATGAGGTTCTTCTGGCTACCACTATCAATGATGAAGTGTAGCCGGGTGCCTTTTACCCACATCTGTGAATCGAAGAGGTGCTCTCCTTCTTCTGTCTTGTCTGGTTCACCAGGCTGGAGCTTGGTGGTAGCTATGGTGGCATTGGGTTCCATGTCAATGATCCATCTTCCCCTTTCTGGTTTTATCTCAGAGTCATACTATGCATCTGATTCAAAAGCTTTCACTTCGGTCACCAGTGACTGATTTAAGTGAAAATTAGCAGTGTTATGCCAAGGGCTCTTATGGAAGTCACACCACTTCCTTGTATATTTCTTTGTCTTTCCGGTGTCATTCTTTGCTTGTGGATTGGACTGGTTATCCTGATACTATCAATCTTTTCTCTGTCCTTTGTTCAGTGGGTTGGGGCTGCCCTTTCCTGGATTTTGTTGTGAGGGATTCCCAGGCCCAAATTGCCACGTCTTTTGTTTGAGCTTCTACTCAATTTTGATGGCATATCGGTAGGCCACACCCAAGGATGAGATGTCCATAAATTTCATTTTGGTCTGGATGTATCTATGTAGAGCACCGCAACACTTGAGCATGAGATGTCACTCCAAATCTTTGATGCCCAACTTGGTGCGCAAGGTATGGAAGATATTTGTGAAATCTGACACTGCTTGGTCTCTTTCTTACCGCAGTGTGGTCCATTTGGTATATAGGTCTTCATAACTTTCGATAGGGTAGTATTGTTCCTTAATAACATTCCTGAAGGATTCCCAGGTGCCCGTGACTAAAAATAATGAGGTTTCCTCTGTTTCCTTTTTCTCATAGAAACTTTCCCACCAATCTTTGACACGGGGAATGACTTTGAGGAGCACAAAAGTAATCTTTTCTTTATTTGAAAAGTTATGGACAAAAAAATACCCTTATAGTAGATTCGACCACTTGTCTACAAAATTTGCCTCTATCTGACCTTCAAATATAGGAATATCAAAGTTTATTTGTACCTTGAAGGGGGCGACGCCTCCGTTCGAAGAAGATGCATCGCCTGTTGGTAGACGTCGAAGGATTTGCATGAAACTATCCATCATCTTGTTCCTCTTTTGCGTGAGGGATTCCTCAATCAACAGTTTGAAAGGATCTCCTATCCCATCATATTTCTTTTCTCCTGACATGGGAGGTCTCTTGGGCGTGCAAGAGCTTCTTTCCTCAAGAGAAATAAGCTCGAGACCCAACTCTTTGTACTCCGACCTCGTTGAGGACTAGCATTAAGATGACAAGGAGCAGACTGCTCTGATACCACTAATCTAGATTTTATGATTAGAATGAAATGAATACAGATTATTAACAGGTGCTTAACACAAAATAACAAAGATACAGTAAAACTAGTTTTCTATTCAATAACAAAATAAGCTGAAACTGTAAAATGCAGCGGAAACAAGCTTGCTGGAATGGTGACGACTTATCTCTGAGAAGAGATGTGATGATAGCATGCATTCCCAAGAAGAAGGTTACAATGAGGCTCTGAAGGCATTTTTACAATAAGAAAGAATGCCCAAAACCCTAGACATCAAAAAACCCAAACCTAGGAGATGAAGTGTCAAAAGTCATGTGGGCCTCGTTTGGGTAAGTTAGCACATCAACTTCCTGGGGTCGTAACTTTTGCATACGATCTCCGTTTTAGGCATGTGATAGCTTGTTGGAAAGTTATCATCGAGGAGATTCATTTTGGGGGATTGATAATTCCTTCATCTATGATTGAGGAGCTCAATTCCGAAAAACCTTCATTTAGGCCCTCAAAATGGCCCTGGAAGTTAAAACTACTAAAAATAGTAAATTGCCAAAATTGTCAAAAAACTGTTTTGAGCCAGTTGGAAAAGATGGGTGGCTACCGATATCCATATGGATCAATCCTCCCTCCTTAGGAATCAATTTTCTCCATTTCATTGATGTCCCCCATCAGATGTGGAAATTTCTACTGAATTTAGCCCCGGGTGAGTCACTTGCCTTGGTGCAAGAGCTGCCTTGCTTTGACGACTCGATAAAGATGGATCCTTTGTTTTCGAGTTCCCTTGATCTTTCTGTCCACAATCTGATCATTGCATGCCTATTGTAGGTAGTCAGGGTTGAGCTCTATTGGTGTCATTTGTTCTTCTACTTCTGAGGTGTCCAATAATGGTGGGAAATAAGGGCGAAGGAGATCCAAGTTGAACACTAGGTGCAGACCAAGGAAAGGAGGAATGTTGAGCTCAAAATAATTATACCCCATGGCCTTGGTGATAGTGTACGACCCATAATGGAGTGAGTGAAGATTCTGATGGGGTCTTATAAGGAATTATTTCTACAAGTGCAAACAAACTTTGTTGCCCACCTGAAACTTATGCGGCACCCGATGTTGATCATGGCATTGTTTGTACTTGTCATTGTACTTTTGTAGGATATCCTAAACTTGTTGGTGGATGTGCTGGATCTGCTCAATGAACCAGGTGGTATTTTTAGCTTCATTTGGAGCAGGAGATGAGTCGGTCGAGGTGACCGCAAGGAGAAGTGCAACATCTATGGGTCCCAATGGTTGGAATCCCTACCCCACTTGAAAGGGGTTGTGGCTGGTTGAGCTATGCAGGGCTTGGTTGTAGCTATTTTGGACATAGGGAAGGCTCTCATACCATGTGTGAGGGTGCTTTGAATTATACATGCAAAGGATATGCACAATCATTTGATTTACAACCTCAGTTTGGCCATCTGTATGGGGATGGAAGGCCGTGGATTTGGTGAGCTTGGTGTCCAGTAGTGACCAGATTCTCGATTAGAATATGCTGAGAAATCGACTATCCTGATCTAAGACAATGGTTTGTGGGATTCCAAAATGTACCCAAAATCATTCAAAGAAGAGCTTTGCAGTGGCCTCTGCTATGATGCTCTTCTTGCAGACAACTAGAATCACCATCTTAGAAAAGCGATCAACAACCACAAAAAMAAAGTCATTTCYCYGCTTGGTGGATGGGAGGCCCAACATGTAGTCCATTGAGATGGATTCCCATGGCCTGTCAGGAGTAGGAAGAGGGGTGTACAKGCCCTGTTTCTTAGTGGTCGGTTTGGAAATACCACAGGCAATGCAGGACCTGATATACTTGCTGAACTCTTGTCGAATTTTTGGCCAGTAGAAATGTTTTTGTAGCATCACCACTGTCGTTTCAACGCTGAAGTGTCCTGCCACCTGACTGTAGTGGGATTCCCAGATCATCTTCGCTCACTCACTTGATGGAACTCAGATATGGCCCAGACGACACAACAACCCATCCTAAATATGGAAATTATCGACAAATATGTTTTCACCCAACATTTGGTAGGTGGTGGTGAAGTCAAGGTCTGTCTCATAGAGTTGGGGCCATCTAGATGTCTCATGGCCGCAAGAGTCTAGCACCGTGGTGAGTGCCATGACTGGAAGTCTAATGACACAATCAATGACATGATTGGTGCTTCCTGTTTTATACTTGATGTTGAGGTGGAATTGCTGCAAGTATGTGGACCAGTTTTGATGGCGGTCATTCTGCAATTTTCCCTATGTATCCATGAAATGCAGTGGCTTATGATCAGTGTGGATGACTATCTCCTTCCCCACAATGTAATGTCTCCATTGGGGGCATGATTACACCATGGAGTACATTTCTTTGTCGTAATTAGGGTACTTACGGACACTATCTGACAGTGCCTCACTATGATAGGCCACGGGGTGGCCGTGCTGAGTGAGAATGATGCCCACAACATAGTCTGAAGCATCGGTCTCAATCTCAAAAGGATGTTGTAGGTCTGGTAGTGAAAGTACTGGGGCTGAGCACAAGTGTTGCTTCAAATCATTGAACGCTTGTTGTTGGGACCAACCCAACACAAATTTTTCCTTGCCACCACCCCTGTTTATTTGGCTGAGGGCCCACGCAATATGGGAGAAACCCAACACAAACCTGTGGTAGAAATTGGCAAGGCCCAAGAAGCTCTGAAGCTCTATGAGTGTTGTTGGGGCTGGCTAGTCACGAATGACTTGGATCTTGGCTGGATCCACATGCATGCCATGTTGATCAATGATGTAGCCCAGGTAATGCACACTATCCATGTCGAAGGAGCATTTTTCCAAGTTGGCGTATAGCTTGTGTTGTCGCAGGGTGTGCAAAACCTATTGAATATGCTGCAAGTGTTCGACCCAAGTCTTGCTGTAAATTAGAATGTCATCTAGAGACACCACTACAAAAGTATTGGTGAATGGTCACAGGATATCATCCTTCATCCTCATGAAAGTTCCTGAAGAATTTGTCAAACTAAAGGGCATGACCAACCATTCAAAAAGGCCTTGCTTTGACTTGAAGGCAGTCTTCCATACATCTGTCTGTTCTATCGAGACCTTGTAGTAGCCAGACTTCAGATCAATCTTACTGAAGTATTTGGCCCCCGTGAGTTGATAAAGGAGGCCATTGATTTTGGGAATTGGGTATCGGTTTTTGACTGTGATTTTTTTCAGAGCTCGGTAATCAATACAGAGTTGACAGGTTCCATATTTCTTCTGTACCAGCACGATTGGGCTCCTGTAAGGTGATGAGCTGGGGTGGATGTGCCCCTTGTGGAGCAATTCTTGTATATGTCACTTGATCTCCTCATTCTCTAATAAAGAGTGACGATAGACTGGCTCATTGGGTAGCGATGCACCGTGGGTCAGATCGATGGGGTGTTTGATCTGGCAGTGCAGAGGTACCCTTGTAGGTGAGGAGAAGATATCCGAGTATTCTTTCACAACCTTATCTACTTTCTTCTACTGTGTGGAGAGGTCAGCCGCAAAGACCCTGGATGTGGCTATGATATTTCGCTTATTCTAAGAGTGAATCATGAAGAAGACAAACTTCCTTTTCTGAGAGATGACCTTCCTGCATTTCTTAATAGAGATCAAGGAAATAGCACTAGGTGGGACTGCCTCGGGTATCCTGTACAATTTCTTGTTCAAAGTAATAATAACACTACAAGGCCTAGACTCATATACAGCATGAAATTTCCATAAATAAGGTTGGCCCAAAAGAATATCACAAAATTTGATAGGAGAAACATAAAAAAATAACTCATCTTTGAAGGGCTTGATGTCGTATGACAGTCAGCACTATTGGTTGACGCGGAGATCGCTTCTTTGGCGGAGCCATCCAATGGTGTATGGTTGTGGGTGCGGGGTTTTTGGCACGGCTAGTCACTTGATGACCTCTACTAAGATGAGGTTCTTCTAGCTACCTCTATCAACGATGAAGTGTAGTGGGGTGCCTTTTACCCACATCTGTGAATGGAAGAGGTGCTTTCCTTCTTCTGGCTTGTCTGGTTCACCGGGCTAGAGCTTGGTGGTAGAAATTGTGGCACCGTGTTCCACGTCAATGATCCATATTCCCATTTCTAGTTATAGGTCAGAGTCATATTCTGCATATGATTCAGAGGCTTTCACTTCAGGCACCAATGACTTTTTTGAGAGAAAGTCAGTAGTGTTATGACAAGGGACCTTATGGAAGTTGCACCACTTCCTGGTATCTTTCTTTGTCTTTTCGGTGTCCTTCTTTGCTTGTGGCTTGGACTAGTTATCCTGATACTTTCCATCTTTTCTCTGTCCTTTTTTTGGTGGGTTGGGGCTGCAATTTCCTGGATTTTGTTATGCGGGGTTCCTAGGCCCAAATTTCTGCATCTTTTGTTTGAGCTTCTGCTCAATTTTGACGACATATCGGTAGGCCGCACCCAATGATGAGATGTCCAAAAATTCCATTTTGGTCTAGGTGTATCTATGTAGAGCACTGCGATACTTGAGCACCATATGTCGCTCTAAATCTTTGATACCCAACTTTTTGCGCAAGGTATGGAAGATATTTGTGAAATCTGGCACTGCTTGATCTCTTTCTTGCCACAGTGTGGTCCATTTGGTATACAGGTCGTCATAACTTCTGACAGGGTAGTATTGTTCCTTAATAGCATCCCTAAAGGATTCCCAGGTTGTCATGACTAAATATAATGAGGTTTCCCCTGTTTCCTTTTGCTCGCAGAAAGTTTCCCACCAATCTTTGACATGGGGAACGCCTTTGAGGAGAGAAAAAGTAATATTTTCTTTATTTGAAAAGTTATGGACAAAAAAATACCTTTCTAGTAGATTCAACCACTTGTCTGCAACATCTGCATCTATCTGACCTTCAAATATAGGAATATCAAAGTTTATTTATACCTTGAAGGGGGTGACGCCTCCATTCGAAGAAGATGCGTCGCCTGTTGGTAGTTGTCGAAGGATTTGCGTGAAACTATCCATCATCTTGTTCCTCTGTTGCGCGAGGGATTCCTCAATCAACAGTTTGAAAGGATCTCTTGTCCCATCATATTTATTTTCTCCAACCATGGGAGGTCACTTGGGTGTGCGAGAGCTTCTTTCCTCAAGAGAAACAAGCTCGAGACCCAATTCTTTGTACTTCGACCTCATTGGGGACATGCATTAAGACGACAAGGATCAGACCGCTCTTATACCACTGATCCATATTTTATGAGTAGAGGGAAATGAATACAGATTATTAACAGGTTCTTAACACAAATTAATAGAGATACAGTAAAATTGGTTTTCTATTCAATAATGAAATAAGTTGAAACTGTAAAATGCAGCGGAAACAAGCTTGCTAGAATGGTGGCAGCTTATCTTTGAGAAGAGATGTGACAACAATGCACATTCGAGAGAAGAAGGTTACAATGAGGCTCTTAAGGCATTTCTACAATAAGAAAGAATGCCAAAAACCCTAGACATCCAAAAACCTAACCCTAGGAGATGAAGCTCCAAAAGTCATGTGGGCCCCGTTTGGGTAAGTTAGTACATCAACTTCCCGAGGTCGTAACTTTTGCATACGATCTCCGTTTTAGGCATGTAATAGCCTGTTGGAAAGGTATAATTGAGGATATTTTTTGGGGGGGCTCAATTATGGATTCAATTATCATTAAGGAGCTATATTCTGAAAAACCTTCATTTAGGCCCTCAAAATGGCCCCGGAAGTTAAAACTGCTAAAAATAGTAAATTGCCAAAATTGTCAGAAAACTGTTTTGAGCCAGTTGGAAAAGGTGGGTGGCCACCAATATCCATCTAGATCAATCCTAAATGATTAGGAAACAATGGTCTCCATTGCATTGAGGCCCCCCATTAGATGAGGAAATTTCTGTTGAATTTGGCCCGGGCTGAGCCACTTGCCTTGGTGAATGAGCTGCCTTGCTTTGACGACTCGATAAAGATGGATCCTTTGTTGTCGAGTGCCCTTGATATGTCTGTCCACAATATGATCATTGGATGCTTGTTGTAGGTAGTCTAGGTTGAGCTCTGTTGGTGTCAGATGTTCTGCTACTTCTGAGGTGTCCAATAATGGTGAGAAACAAGGGCGAAGGAGATCCATGTTGACCATTGGGTGTAGAACAAGGAAACGAGGAATGTTGAGATCAAAAGCATTATCCCCCATGAACTTGGTGATAGTGTACGAACCATAATGGAGTGGGTGAAGCTTCCGATGGGGTCCT
>JZKD02S0434659.1:0-17736 GCA_000966675.3 Picea glauca
CAGAGCACCATGAAAGATGAATTCTGACCTAGTTAAGAAGAGAAACATAGTTTAAATCACTTGAGTCTAAAGCACCATTAGATGAATTCTAGACCCTTTAATTATCCAATTTAAATCGGAGAAAATGAAGATGAAATTAAGGAAACAAGATGTACATACAAAAATAAGAGTACGGAGTTCAGACCAACACCATTAGAATCTTTTTCATAAAAAGTTCACAACTTCTGCATTTGTATTTCGTTGAGATTCATAGAATATTACAATAAGGATCAAAATGACTATACTTTCTGCCAACTCACCCCCTTCACATGAAAATGATCAAAATATATAAGATCCTATTGCCACACTAGGCTACTAGGAGTTAGACTACTGCTTCCTAGAATTATGGATCTGGTTTCCTTCAAAGAGAATAACTCCTACGTGATTTTCTAAAAATAGAAGATATGATTTTAACCATATTAATGTAACAAAAAATATGTTTTACAATCATGTATCTTGAGAAACATTTGACCATTCTGTTGTGATGAATCACCATGTACATCTGGAAAGTATTTCAAGTCAACCTATGCATCGTTGGACAACTCTGCCACCTTTGTGTAGCAAATTTGGGCTACTGCCGCGCAAGTGATACCTACAACATTTGTGTAGAGAAATCCATTTTGTTGTAACTCGTGCAGATCCAGGTGGAAACAAATGATTAGGAACTTGTATTTACCTCAAAAATCATATGCCTTTCACCTCATGATGTATTGTTTAATCATATGATTCTACAACATTTGCATACCAATAACTTGCTACGCAAATGCTATGTATGACAATTTACCAGTCAAAACAACAACTGTGCTGAGGAAATGTTTTATGTTGTCACCCTTGTGAAAAACTTTCTCCAACATCAATTGCATGCTTCCCACAAATTTTATGACATAAAAAAAAACTTGGGATGACCTCATATCCAAAAATAAAAAACTGTAAGGCTTCCTCACTCATATCTCTTCCATTTTAGCAAAAAGGTTCAGTTTATCTTTTCCTTCTTCATCAATTTTCATTTATAACCTCAAGGACCTATTTATGTTTCTCAGTGACAAATGTTTCCTTTTTATATTCTATACCAAAAACTCAGGTGGAAAATTTACACAACAAAAAAAGGGGGTTAGGTTTTTCTTTGTTTAGCATTAAGGGCTTTCACTAAATTAGAGGTAGGATTTTTGAGAAGGTATGCTAGCATGGACAAAACAAGCCTTATTGGTTTTACACAACAAAAAGAAGTGAATAGTGAATTCTCAATGAAAACAATTTCAATAGAGTTTGTGTAGCGAAAGAGCTTGCACAGGGTTTGCGTAGCAAGGAAACTAGGTTTGCATAGTAGAGGGTTCTTTTAATATTTCTTTGAGAGGAAAATGGTTGATCACAGGTCGAGGATGCATGAAAATGGATAAAAGGTAGAAAATATGCATGCACGAGTTGGTAGGGAGATATTTTGAAAGGGAAAGTACCCATTTTTGCTGATGAGACTTCCCAAGTTGTTTCAGGTAACTTGTGCAACAAATTTTCACAATGCACACATGTTTTCAGTTTCCAAGGTACAAATGTCATGAGATGTGATCATTAGCCTTTTTCTAATCTCATCATATGTGATGATGATCAATGATTCCTTTGACATGAATTTCCTTCCTAGACTTATGAGTCGACTTTGACATACCATTTCCCACTTTGTGACATTATTTCAAACTATAAAATCAAGGACCTTTACAAATCCTTTGATATTGTGGACTCTTATACCCGTTCAATAATTTCTTGTCTTTCATGACGTGTAATGATGTATTATGAAATAGACACAAAAACCTTTGACTCAGACCTATAACTTGACCGCCTTTTGACATGCATCTTATCCTTCGTTTGATCAATGAACTAAGGCCTTTGAATCACCCCATGAAACATAACACACACACATACCGATACTCAATTAGGAATGCCTTGGTGTTCCCAAGACCAAGGTATGACTTTACAAACTATGAAAATTCTCCTAAATTACTCAAAAATAAATATGCTAAAATTTGGCTCCAATGGGGATGATATCCTCCCTGTGAGGTAATAAATAACAACAAACCATAGGGGAAATCAAATGCATTTGTGGGTGGGGTGCTTCATTTTCGGGAGCTCGTAAGCTTGTGAGATTTCGAAAAAATGTATGTAGGAATAGGCAACTAACTCTAAGCTAAGCAAGATAAAAAAAATGTCAAGAACCGGAAAAATCAGAATATCTTATGTTGTAGGTTGAGTCCTATGGATTCTCAACTATCTCTTGGATTCTCAAGGTTATGAACATTCAAATATTTGATTCATACCACACTTTACTGGGGGCATAAAATCACAGTCGGGTGATGTAACTGAGTTATGTAAGCTCCGAAAGGTGTGTATGACCAATGCACACATGACCATGGTGACTAAAATCACTCGACACAGGGAATTTGGAAGTTGCCCCCTATGTTGGATTTGCATTGTGCCTCACTGAACTAAATCCTAGTTCTATAGATACTCTAACAAACACTATTTTGGGTGAAAAAATCACATGAGAGGGTTCCTCCTAGCTGAAATCTGGTGCCAGGAATCCAACAAAATTGGCACTTTGTTAACCCAAGGCATGGTTTGGGTTCTATGGTGAGTTGCAACTCACCTCCTAAAGCCATTTAGGGACACAATGAAAATTTGGTCAGGGGGCACATAATCATAACTGAGTGACGTAACTGAATTTTGTAAGCTGCAAAAGGTGTGTATGACCAATGCCCACATGACCATGATGCCCACAATCGCTAGACACATGGGCTTTGAAAGTAGCCCCCCTTTGCCAGATTTGCATTGTGCCTTACTGAGATAAACTCTAGTTCCATATATTCTCTAATAAACACTTTTTTGGGTGACGAAATTAGAGGAGAGGTGTCCTACTAGTTGCAATCCAACACCAAGAGTCCAACAAAACTATCATTTTATCAATCTAAGGGACGATTTTTGTGGTATGGCGAGTTGCAACTTGCCTCCTGAAGCCATTCAGGGACATAATGACAATTTTGTCTGGGGCACAAAATCACAACTGAGTGACATAATAGAGTTCTATAAGCTTCGAAAGGTATATATGACCAATGACCACATGACCATGGTGCCCACAATCATTCGACACAAAGGCTTTGAAACTTGACCCCCTATGCCAAATTTTCATTTTGCATCACTAAACTAAACCCTAGTTCCCGAGATCCTCTAAAAAACACTTTTTTGGATGAAAAAATATCTGGAGAGGGTTCCCATTAGTTGGGATATAGTGCCATGAGTCCAACACAACTAGTGTTTTTTCAAACTAAGGCATGGTTTGGGTGCTCTGGCAAGTTGCAACTTGCTTCCTAAAGAAATCGAGGGATACAATGACAATTTGTTCCAGGGAAACATAATCACAACCGAGTGATGTAATTGAGTTCTGTAAGCTCTAAAAGGTGTGTATGACCAATGCCCACATGACCACAGTTCCCACAATTTCCCAACACAGGGGCTTTGAAAGTTGACCCCCTATTCCAGAATTGCATTATTCCTCATTGAGCTAAACCCTAGTTCTGGAGATCCTCTAACAAACACTTTTCTGGGCAACAAAATCATAGGAGACAGGTCCACCTAGCTCGAATCAGGTGCTAGGAATCCAACATAAATAACATTTTGTTGATCTGGGGAACGATTTGTGTGCTATGACGAGTTGAAACTCACCTCCTGAGACCATTCATGGACACAATGACAATTTGGTCTGGGGCACGCAATCAAAACCAGGCGATGTAACCAAGTTTTGTAAGCTCCGAAAGGCCTGTATGAACAATGCCCACATGATCATGGTGCCCAAAATATCCAAACACTGGGTCTTTGAAAGTTGACCCCCTGTGTCAAATTTTCATTCTGCCTCACTGAGCTAAACCCTAGTTCTGGGGATCCTCTAAAAAACACTTTTCTGGGTGAAAAAATCATAGGAAGGGGGTCCCCCTAGCTGAAATATGGTCCTAGGAGTCCAATAGAACTGGAATTTCTTCGATCTGAGGCACGATTTGGGTTCTATGTTGAGTTGCATCTCGCCTCCTGAAGCCATTCAGGGACACAATGACAATTTGGTATGTGGACATAGAATCACAACTAGGAAATGTAACTACATTCTGTAACCTCAAGAAGGTGTGTATGAACAACACCCACACACCCACGGTGCCCACAATCTTCGGACATAGGTGCTTTGAAAGTTGATCCCCTGTGCTAGATTTGTATTGTGCCTCAGTGAGTTAAACCCGAGTTGCGGATATCCTCTAAAAAAAACTTTTGTATGCGATGAAATCAAAGGAGAGGGGTCCCCCTAGATTGAATATGGTGCTAGGAGTGGTATCCGAGCCACATTTTGGGTGCTATGGCGAGTTGCAACTTTCCTCCTTAAGTCATTCAGGGACACAATGACAATTTGGTTCGGGGGGACAAAATCACAACTGGGTGATGTAACTCAGTTTTGTAAGATCTAGAAGGTGTGTATGACCAACGCCCACATGACCATGATGCCCACATTTTCCTGACATAGGGGTTTTGAAAATTCACCTGCTATGTCAGATTTCCATTGTGCATCATTGAGCTAAAACCTAGTTCTAAAGATCCTCTAACAAACACTTTTCAGAGCGATGAAATCATAGGAGAGGGGTCCACCTAGATGGAATCTGATGCCAAGATTCCAAAAAAACTAGTGTTTCATCGATCCGAGGCATGGTTTGGGTGCTATGGAGAGTTGCAACTCACCTCTTGAAGCCAGTCAGGGACACAATGACAATTTGGTTTGGGGGCCCAAAATCACAATCAGGCGACATAACTGAGTTCCATAAGCTCCGGAAGGTGTGTATGACCAATGCCTACATGCAGATGGTTCCGTCAATCTCCTGGAACAAGGGATTTTTAATTTGACCCCCTGTGTTGAATTTGCATTGTGACTCACTGATCTAAACCTTAGTTGCCAAGGTCCTCTAACAAACACTCTTCTGGGCAATGAAATCACAGGAGAGGGGTCCCCCGAGATAGAATCTAGTGCTAGGAGTCCAACATAAATAAAGTTTCATTGATCTGAGGCAAGGTTTGATCCATGTGGATATCGGTGGCCACCGACCTTTTCCAACTAGCTCAAAACAATTTTCTGGCAATTTTGGTAATTTACTACTTTTAGCAGTTTTCACTTTCGGAGCTGTTTTGAAGCCCTAAACAATGCTTTTTGGGAAAAAATGTTTGCAATATATAGGTTCCTTCGATATTGTGCCTGAAATGAATCTCCTCAACGATACCTTTCCAATAGGATATCATACTCCTAAAACGAAGATCGTATGCAAAAGCTACGACCTCGAGAAGTTGATGTACTGACTTACCCAAACGGGTCCCACATGACTTTTTGCGCTTCATCTCCTAGGGTTAGGTTTTTGGATGTCTAGGGTTTTTGGAATTCCCATTTATTGTAAAAATTCATTCAGAGCCTCATTTTAATCATCTTCTTGTGAATGCGAGTAGCGGTCACATCTATTCTCAAAGATAAGTTGCCACCATTCTAGCGAGTCTTTCACTCTTTATTTTTACAGTATCTATACATTTCTTTCATTAATAGAAATAATGTATTACTATATATCTATGTTTATGGTTTCATATTTGATATAGTTCTGTTATATTATTGAATATCTTCAATATCTCTATGCATTTATGTATTATATCTTTGCTCTCATTTCATGTTGAAAATAATCCAGATCAAGATTTGGGTGCTATGGCAAGTTGGAACTTGCCTCCTGAAGCCATTCATGGACACAATGAAATTTTTTTTTAGGGGCACAAAATCATATCCGAGCGATGTGTGTATGACCAATGCCTACATGAACATGGTTCCCACAATATCTTGACACGAAGGCTTTGAAAGTTGACCTTTTGTGCCAGATTTGCATTGTGCCTCATTGAGATAAACCCTAGTTGTGGACATCCTCTAACAAACACTTTTCTAGGTGATGAAATCACAGCAGAGGGGTCCCCCTAGATGGAATATGATGCTATAATTCCAATAGAACTGGAGCTTCCTCTATTTGAGGCAAGTTTTGGGTGCTATGGCGAGTTGCAACTCGCTTCTTGAAGCCATTCAGGGACACAATAACAATTTGGTCCGGGGGCATAAAATCATAGCCAGACGATGTAATTGATATTCATAAGATCTGAAAGGTGTGTATGAACAACGACCATATGACCACAGTGCCCAGAGTCACTTGACATAGGGCCTTTTAAATTTGACCCCCTTTGTCATGTTATCACTCTATAAATTTCCCTGTCAGTGGAGGCAAGTGACAAAGGTAACCACAAACCAAATTACAAGCTAGAAGCTAGGCCTTCCAACCTAGAGAGTGATATCTCTTTATAGCTCAGTCAAGAATGACAGACTATATAATTAGTACAATGGCTATATCATTGATAAGGATAGAGTCAAAAATGGGGTTTGGTTAGGCAAAAGGAAAAGGACCATTGGGTTATGTAGTCAACCCCTGAAAACAAATGAAAACAATGACTGGTAGGTAGAAATTTCCAAAGAAATAAAGGATAAATTAGGTGATGAAATTTTAGTTTTTAGTTTGGTTGTGTAGGGTGGAAGAGGAAAATAAACATATAACAGAATCAGAGCACCATGAAAGATGAATTCTGACCTAGTTAAGAAGAGAAACATAGATTAAATCACTTGAGTCTAAAGCACCATTAGATGAATTCTATACCATTTAATTATCCAATTTAAACCGAAGAAAATGAAGATGAAATTAAGGACACAAGATGTACATACAAAAATAAGAGTACAAAGTTCAGATGAACACCATTATAATCTTTTTCATAAAAAGTTCATGACTTCTGCATTTGCATTTCGTTGAGATTCATAGAATATTACAATAAGGATCAAAATGACTATACTTTCTACCAACTCGCCCCCTTCACATGAAAATGATCAAAATATATAAGATCCTATTGCCACACTAGGCTACTAGGAGTCAGACTAGTGCTTCCTAGAATTATGGATCTGGTTTCCTTCAAAGAGAACAACTCCTACGTGATTTGCTAAAAACAGAAGATCTAATTTTGACCATATTAATGTAACAAAAAATATCTTTTACAATCATGTATATTGCAGAAGATTCGACCATGCTATTGTGATGAATCACATGGATGATTTTAAGGATGGAAATTTATTTTTAAATGTAAAAACGTTGGCGAATCTTACTAATCCTTCATATTCCAACTATAAATTTTTGGCGATATTTTTGTAAAAATATTCAAATTTCTAAGGATTTTATATAGTTTATATACTAGTTTGGCGATTTTTAAGGTAAAATAATTTTATCCTTTATAATTTGGGCGAATTATTTTTAGAATACCGAATATTTTTTTGGGAAAAGCCATTTAAAATTATCCCATGAGCGAAATTCAGCCCCTAAAATCCATTTTGTTGTAGCTTGTGTAGATCCAGGTGGAAACAAATGACTAGGAACTTGTATTTACCTCAAAAATCATATGCCTTTCACCTCATGATGTATTTTTTAATCATATGAGTCTACAACATTTATGTAGCAAGAACTCACTATGCAAATGTTGTGTATGACAATTTACCATTCAAAACAACAACTATGCCTAGGAAATGTTTTATGTTGTCACCCTTATGAAAACCTTTCTCCAACATCAATTGCATGCTTCCCACAAATTTTATGACATAAAAAAAAACTTGGGATGACCTCATATCCAAAAACACAAAACTATAAGGCTCCCTCACTCATATATCTTCCATTTCAGCAAGAAGGTTCAATTTATCTTTTCCTTCTTCATCAATTTTAATTTGTAACCTCAAGGACCTATTTATCTTTCTCAGTGACAAATTTTTCCTTTTTTGATTCTGTACCAAAAACTCAGGTGGACAATTTACACAACAAAACAAGGGGGCTAGGTTTTTCTTTGTTTAGCATTAAGGGCTTTCACTAAATGAAAGGCAGGATTTTTGAGAAGGTATGCTAGCATGGAAAAAACAAGCCTTACTGGTTTTACATAGCAAAAACAAGTGAACAACGGATGCGTAGAGAAAACACTTGCAATAGAGTTTGCATAGTGAGAGAGCTTGCACAGGGTTCGCGTAGCAAGGAAAATGGGTTTTCATAGTAGAGGGTTATTTTAAGATTGTTTTGAGAGGAAAATGGTTGATCACAGTTCTATTGGCCCTTGACCAAGTTTTGAGGAACACTTGGTCATATTTGACCGTTTTTGGACTTCGACATCCTGTCAAAGATGGAGCGCTAGGTGAAGCAGAGATCACGGGATCTCGATCCACTTTTGGTCCCATTTTAGGGTTTTGGGTTAATATAATGGGAAAGGGATGTCGACCCGTGGGTTTGCCCATGTTTAGGCCCACTTTTGTAATGTATAAATAGGAATCTAGGCGATGTAAGTAGGCGGTGCTATGGTAAGTGTAAGTGATTGTAAGAGGCTTTGTGCATGCTATGTGTTAAGATTTGCAGAGCTGAGTGCAAGTGTTGTAAGTGCTTAGTGCACAGATCATAAGAAGTCTCTGTGATAGATCTACTCAAGGAAGGAAGATCCGGCGAGGTGTGCGCAGACCTCCTGTCTTAGGCAAAGTAATATTTTGATAGCTCTATGCTGTAACCAGATTGACTGAATCTAATAAAGAATAATAATTGGTGGACATAGCCCTAGGGTGGGGGTTAGCCATGTAAATATGTGTGTTATGCTTTGTGCTTTGATTCAATGTGTTTATCTTTGCTTTCGCTAGGTGATTTGATGTATCTACTTATGCTTTGTTCTTATTATATGTATATGACTGTTACATTTGATATATATGAGGATGCTTAGTGCTGGATCCGATCTGTTTTACTATGTGATGAAATACTATAGATCTAAGTGAACACCGCGATGCTCTGTGCCACCTACGAAGTATAATAAGGATTGAATATTGATGATTGACCAATGCTAGGTGCTCTGTAGACAATATAATCATAGATCTGTGTCCTAGCTAAGATTACATACACCCGAGTCTTGCAACCACCCTTTCCTCTACCTTGGGTGAGACTTCATCTGCTTTGCAGGTGTTGCTGAAAGGGCCATTAGTTAGGGTTTTGTTGGTGCGCTCTTGAGCATTGAACCCCGGGTCTACCCCTGTGCCAACAAATGGTTCCATTGCCAGGATTGAAACTATGATTGCTGAGAACTAAGAGAGAAGAAGTTGTGTGCAAAGATTCGTCCTGAAACTATGGAAGCCTTATGCATGGATCTATTGTCCTAGTGCGTATCTTTTTACTCAACTTGTGAAGCTTTGTTCTAGGAATAAGGTCAGATCTGAAGAAAGGAAGATCGAATCTGAAGAAGAGAGGAAAGATCTGAATGCTTTGTGCTCTAAAAAAGGTAAAAGTGGAAGAATCTAAAATAAATAGGTCAGATCTGCAGCAAAGAGGTAAGATCTGTAATCTCTATTCTCTAACAAAGGTAAGAATAGTTAACAGTTCTTAGATCTGGAAGCTTTGTGCCCTATAGAAGTAAGATAAGTGAAATTTTTTGTTTCTAGAGCATGGATCTAGGTATGTTTGATAGATTCTTTCCTAGCTTAAAAAATAGAGCATTAATAGATGAAAGAAAGTTAGATATGAATAGATCTGATAGATATGTTATACATATGCATAGAAAGAATGTTTGGACTAACGAATGGATGCAGGATCCTTGAAAGCATTTTTTGCAGGATAGCTACCATGATCCTGGTGCGTAGTATAGAAGAGGTTGGGGAACATTTAGACAGAAGAGAGGGTTAACCCTTTGTTATAGTTGCAGAATACCAGGACATCTTGCTAAGGAATTCCCTGGTGGGAGATCTAGTTGTCTCTATTGCAAATCTTTGGACCATGACATATTGGATTTCCCTAGAATGATTGCTAAACTTGAAGGGATGAATCTGAATGAAGAAAACCATAAGGTAGAAACCCAACATGAATCAGAGAAAGTATTGATAAAGATAAAAGAAACCCTGAAGGAACATAAATATGTCTGATTATTAGAGATCTTCAAAGAAAAGTAACAAAGCAAAGAAAGAATAAGAGACTTTGACATTGACTGCATTCCTGATGAAGAAACGCAAGTGAACATTATGCCAAAAATAACTTGGGAAGCTATAGGGAAGCCTACCATGATTCCTTCATTGGGAGGAATAGGACTATTTAGAGGAAAACTGATGATGTTATGTGGAAATCTACCTATGACCATCAATGGAACTTCGACAAAAGAAGATTTTGAGATTATCAAATTTATTGAGGACAACGCCTCGTTTACTATGTTACTTGGGAAACCTTGGATTGAAAGAGATCAAGGAAGAAAGAAGGAAGAAGAAAAGGTTTTAGAATAGAAGAGACAAGAGTTAAAATATTTTATGACCAGAAGGATCGTGCAGTTGAGTAAAGAACATGAGAATAAGTCAAAACTATTTAACACCAGAACCCCAGATGTCAAAGATGCCAAAGCTTTAGGGGATTCACAGAAGATTGGAGCATCTGTATCAGATATCGACGAAGTAGAACCTCTGAGTCCTGGGAGAGGACCTCAACAACACGAAGTGACTATGCCCAAGGAAAATAAGAATCAGAACGGGAAAAGAATCATCGAGACAAAGATCACTGGAAAGAAGGCTAGAAAGCTAAGTAAGAAGAAGGCTCATATTGAAAAATTACAAAAGATCCGAGAGGGTACCTTGCAGCAAGATACTTTTTAGAATAGGAGCTTCGTCAGGATATCAATGCACAAACATGGGTCACTTCGCCATGGCGAAGCAATATAGTCGTTGGAGGCCGATATATCCATTTGACTGCCACTCCGAACAGATCAAAAAGCATTGATTCATCATCACCAGACCATTAGACCATGTCATAACGGACATAACAAGAGTTAATGAAGCCCCATATCCATTACAAATGATCCATTACAGAGTTACTTACTTACCCATCACGCCATGCACGAAAGACACTTTTGCTAATTGCAAATTTGAGTCCCCGGACTACATGAATTGTGAACAGTGATTACTCCACTCTTACTCTCTACCCTATTACAGTACTTATGTTACTTTGAGAACCTGAGATCTTGATCCTGAGCATATATGTCCGACAAATTTATCGCAGTTGAAGAATCTGTAAGAGATGTACTCGCTAGCCTCAGAGTCGAAAGAGTCACGTCGGAGAGAGGACTGTCAACCAGATTACAGGCATCATCGATGAGAGGAGTGAAAGCCTCCCCGTCCACTTCTCAAGCAGGAACATCCCAAGCTAGTGTAGAAAGAAGAACCAAACATAAATACGATATGGCCAGTGCAAAGTTGGTTCCATCCATCCTACCTTCTTACATACCACCTCTGAGTGGTGTGATCAACAGAGACAATGTGCCTAGAGACATTAAGTACACTCTAGTCACTATGTACTTGCCAAAATAGATACGCGTAGTCCACGTATATCAAGACAAGATCACATCATTGAAGTTTAGTGACTTCAACCTTGGGGATCATAAAGTTTCCAACATGCTTTCCCCATACAAGTACCTAACCAGAACCAAGGGAGAGAATTCGAAGATCATCCCTCAGTCCTAGACGATGAACCTTGCACAGTCCACTTTTCTCAACGTTATGAAGATAACGCACTTTGGAAGACACCAGAAGGTGAATTCTTGTGTGAAGCTTCTACTAGAGAGTTACCATGGAGGATACTTATGGTTAAACCATCATCTAACAGTTGATCCAATGCTGATCAATCAGATCACCGGGCTTAGCATGCAGGGCCATGATACCCATGATTACTATCCTAGAAAGACCATGGATCGCACTCTTGATCAAAAGATCAAAGAAGCTTATGGAAATGTTAGAAAGGTGTGCGAGGCTAGAAGGTAGCTTCTATTGAAAGTGGTGCAGTGTGCCTCGCCTGTCAACTGATCACAGGGAAGTTGGTACGCAATAATCTACCCACGCAAGTATTCGACTTTGTAGTCGACCTCACAGAGAAGTGCGCAGAGGGACTACAAATGAATTGGGTGAAGTACCTGGTGAATCAACTAGATATTGACTGTAGAGAAGCCCAAGATCAAGGGAATGAATTCCATTTTAGTTGGCTCTTGATACTCATAGATTTTGTTGCATGGGAGCTACTGGACGGTGCAACCTTCCCAGACCACGACCCCTCTGAACCACTAGCTGTGAAGTTCAATACACTATGGTACTCGAACGATATGAACAATCAGTGGAAATCTAATGCCATTTTCCATACCTACTACACCCAGTTGAAGCTCACCATCTAGTCTGAGCCTCTCATGAACCTGAATAATTTACACAGGCTTTGACCTTTGATGAAGTTCAGCGAGGACTACCATTTCACATATATTACAAGACGCGTTGATGAGCACAAGGAACAACTTCAGTCTTATTATAAGATGATAGAAGAAGACCTAGAGGAGATCACCAAGGAATGGTTGGAAAACCTCCTTCTTTCAGCAGACCCCGCAGAAATATCTGACATCGACAACCTAGAAGTTGCGAAGGATACACCTAGGCCTAGTAAGACAAAGAAAACAAAGAAGACACAGAAGGCTGATGAAGCCTAGGATATAGACAGCCTATCTTTGAGGATGAATTCCATTACACTAGATCAAGGAGGTAATGGAAAAGACTTAGAAGAAGTCGAACAAAGACCAAAATACGAAGAAAAAAGCATAAAGAAGAGGAAGGGTTCATCCCCATAACCTTCCTCACGGAAGAAATCAAAGGCACCTGTAACTAAACTACAGACCACACTCACTCCAGATGAATTCATTTTCCTCATCGCAACTATGAACGAAGCTATAGAAGAGATAACTGAAAAGAAGGAAGCTAAGCAAGGGACAATCAACAACATAATTGAGATCAAACTCCAAGGAGTGCGGCATTAGTTCAGTCTAGCCACACAATCTCCACTGCGCCCCTGCCTAAAGGAACAAGAGAAGAGGGAGATGAACTAGTTCAACTCCACAAGATCCCTGATAGGGTTGAAGTATGCCTACGAAAAGTGTAGGAAGAAACAACGCAGACCACCCAGGCCTTAAAGCAAGCCTAGGAGGAAATCATTGAACAACACCAAGGTGTGTAACAAGAGAAGGACACTCTCCAAGAGAAATTTGAAGAAGACAGAGAGAAGATAAAAAAAGAGAAAGAGAAGCTACTCATGAATCAGATCGGGATTGAAGAAGTAGTCAACAGAGCATTTCTCTTTGTGATCACCTTAGAGAAGAAAGCAGAAGAACCCATAAAGCGCCAAGTGGTGAAACTTACTGAATTTATTCAACAACTTCAATAAAGGGTCGTGGAATTAGAGCTTCAGGCCATACCAAGTACCCTACAAGAAGAGCACGACCAATGAGAAATGACTACCAGGAGCACAGTAGAAAGGATTAAGGCACTCACTGATGAATGAAAACAGTTAAGTAGAAGAAGTGCGCAGATATATGAGAACCTAACTGAGAATCCAGAATTGCACAAATTGGAGTCACAGCTCCAGGAGGCGAAGCATGAAGTTGAAAAGCTACATATGTAGCTAAAGGCCCTATCACCTGTAGAGAGAATGAAGTGGTCTCATGAGCAACACACCGCCTAGCAACAGATCCATATGATCTAGAGCAAGGTAATGGAAGTAACTAAAGAAATTCAACTTATGCAGGATAAGGCATGCCAGCTATTTACAGAGATTGAGAGACAATGATCAAAGCTGGAGCAGGTCGTGAATTCAACACAACAATGCCTAGAAGGGATGGTGAACAATGCACTCATCCAGGATTTCGTCGAGCAAGAGACCTTGGCACAGTAGCAGGTTGAAGTAGCTCGAGCCAAGCTCGAGGCATTCGAGACAGAACTGATCAGACCTGAGTGACTCGGGATGAGTCATAGATGAGTGTTGGGGGCCTATTGGCCCTTGACCAAGTTTTTAGGAACACTTGGTCATATTTGACCATTTTTTTACTTCGATAGCCTATCAAATATGGAGCCCTAGGTGAAGCAGATATCATGGGATCTCGATCCACTTTTGGGCTCCTTTTAGTGTTTTGGGTTAATGTAATGGGAAAGGGATGTCAGCCCGTGGGTTTACCCACATTTAGGCCCACTTTTGTAATGTATAAATAGGAAGCTAGGTGATGTAAGTAGGTGGTGATATGCTAAGTGCAAGTGATTGTAAGAGGCTTTGTGCATGCTATGTGTTAATACTTATAGAGCCCAGTGCAAGTGTTGTAAGTGTTGAGTGCATAGATCGTAAGAAGGCTCTATGCTAGATCTACTCGAGGAAGGAAGATCTGGCGAGGTGCGCGCAGACCTCCTGTCCTAGGTGGAGTAGGATTTTGATAGCTCTGTGTTTTAACTAGATTGAATGAAGCTAATAAAGAAGAAGAATAGGTGGACGTAGCCCCAAGGTGGGGGTGAACCACATAAATATGTGTGTTATGCTTTCTTCTTTGATTCAATGTGTTTATCTTTTCTTTTTCTAGGTGCTTTGATGTATCTACTTATGATTTGTTATTCTTATATGTATATGACTGTTAGATCTTATATATATGAGGATGCTTAGTTTTGGATCCGATATATTTTACTATGTGTTGAAATATCGTAGATCTAAGTGAACACCGCGATGCTCTGTGCCACCTGCGAAGTATAATAAGGGTTGAATATTGATGATTGACCAATTCTAGGTGCTCTGTAGACAATATAATCACAGATCTGTGTCCCAGATAAGGTTGAAGACCCCTGAGTCTTGCAACCACCCATGCCTCTACCTTAGGTGATACTTCATTTGCTTCATAGGTGTTTCCGAAAGGGCCAGTAGTTAGGGTTTTTTTGGTGCACTCTTGAGCATTGAACCCTTGGTCTTCCCCTATGCCAATAAGGTCAAAGATGCATGCAAGTGGATAAAAAGTTGAAAATATGCATGCACGAGTTGGTAGGGAGAGATTTTGAAAGGGAAAGTACCTCTTTTACGTATGAGACTTCCCAAGCTGTTTCAAGTAATTTTTGCAACAAATTTGCACAATGCACACATGTTTTCAGTTTCCAAGGTACAAATGTCATGAGATGTGATCATTACCCTTTTTCTGATCTCATTAGATGTGATGATAATCAATGATGCCTTTGACATGACTTTCCTTCCTAGACTTATGAATCGACTTTGACATATCATTTCCCACTTTGTGACATTATTTCAAACTAGATATGATAGACTCTTATACCCGTTTAATAATTTTTTGTCTTTCATGACGTGTAATGATGTATTATGAAATATTCACAAAACACTTTGAATTAGACCTATAATTTGACCCTTTTTTGACATGCAACTTATCCTTCATTTGATCAATGACCTAAGGCCTTTGAATCACCCCATGAAACATAACACACAAACACACACACCCAGACTCAATTAGGAATTCCTTGGTCTTCCCAAATACCATGGTATGACTTTACAAACTTTGGAAATACTCCTAACTTTACTCAAAAATAAACATGCTAACATTTAGCCCCAAATGAAATGATATCCTCCCTATGAGGTAGCAAAGAACAATAGACCATAGGGGAAATCAAATGCATTTATGGTTGGGGTGCTTCATTTTAGGCCCTTAATTCAATGGATGCAGCTGGATGATTGTGATATTGGGTGCCTTGTTGATGTCGAGACTAATGAATGGAGCATATCATAGTTGAATTCATGTTGACAACGTGCATGACTAGGGCCAATTACTCATTGTGGTGTTTCTCCTGATCCTGAAATTGACGAGACTGTTGCTCAATTTGGGTTCTAAGAGATTCAATTTCCTCTAGTTGCGATTATATGTGGTCTTGTAATCTACCAATGGCGCATTCTAAACACTCGAGGGAATCCCTACTATGACACCACATTATTGTGTGGGATTGTTTGCATTCCAACAAAAATATGAGAGGCTAGAGATTATTTAATTCTGGTAGATAAGCGTGAATAGGATGTGGCCAAATGATGTTTCCACCTTTGGGACTAAAGTTAGAGTCTCCAATAACCAGAATCCTTGAAGATATATTAGCAGGAGTAAGGAAAAGTCCCAAGAATACTACAAGTACCTCAACATGATTATTAGTGGCTTTCCCTAATCCCCATGCAAAATCCAAAAACTTGTTTCCTTCAGAGTCAAAGACAACTCCCATCGCACCTGCCGCCCCTAATGAGGTAGTAGCATACTATACTTGGCACTTGAATTTAGCTTTACAGAGAGAACCAAACATCTCTAGATTGATCCCATCCATCCATTATATTTTAATTGTGGTCATTGAACATGGTTTTGGAGAAGTAGTCAGAGTTGGAGGGAGTAATGACCATACACTAATTTGGGTTGTCCATTGTGTTTTAATTGTTTCCATTCAGGGGGTTTGTTGGGGGAAGTTTGGAAAAGTTTCCCAAACAAGTCCACATTAATATCAATGGTAAGTTCCAAATCAACGTCGACCATTGGATTGTAATAATGATGGTAAGTTCCAAATCAACCTCCACAATGGATTGTAATAATGAAATGATGCATTCCATCAATTCTAATAGAGTCAACATAGTTGGAGGAGAACACAATGTTATTGGTTAATAAGAAAAAATTAATCTATTTTCTCAATGCTTCCATTCAAAAAGAAGGGCTTCCATTCAAAATTAATAATTAGAAATTATATACAAGTGTGAATAAGGCTCCAAGAATTGAGGAAATTTCTTAGATGATTCACTATCCTTTTGCATGAGCAATGTTCTCCTTTTATCTTGTATTTATTTGACTATAATTACATCTCTCCTCCCTACGTGCACATTGGATTTTATATAAAATTGTAAAAGACACATATTCATAATTGGTAAAGGATGATGATAGTTCCCCCTAGGGCCATTTACTTTAATTGTGGGGTTTTCTAGTACTATCGAAAAATTTATTTTCACTATAATTCTATCTCTTCTTTCTCTAATGTAATGGGACTTTTGACAATCAATGTTTATCTTACAATATTGATTTAAACGTCTTTGTGGTGTAATACACTTAGTGATTTTTATTATTAAGTTGTGTGTAAGATGATTAGTTCCATGGCTTTCTCTAAAATGCAAAGCCAATTTTGTTTTGTCTATGTCTTATGCATCCATCAAGAAAATATATTTGATGAAAGAAGTGGAATTTCAGAGTTTTTGACTTTAAAGATAATTTTCGTCTATTATTCATTGCATTCCACATGGTAATATATTTTCAAACATGGTTGTCCAAGTACAATGTCTATATATCAAAGTTATTCTCTTGATGAGGTAATGATCCAATCATTCCTCTTAGGTCCAAATGGAACCCACATCAAATTTTCATGACTCTCCCATATAATAATGTGTGGGAATCCACTAGAGGCTTCTAGAAAAGAAAGAGAGTAAATATTCTTAACCATAAAGGATAAAAAAATGTTTTAAAGCCCTGATTCAACTCCTAATGTAGCCATTTTTTCTACAATAACAAAGGAACCACCAAATGAACTAGCTATATATTATAGGAGAGGAGAAAAGGTACCCTCATTTGATTAAGAAGAATGCCATAGTCCTTCTATTCTTATTAGGTTTTCGAAGACAAATATTTTGTTTATGGTGTTCTCACTTAAACTAAAAA
>JZKD02S0434670.1:0-17736 GCA_000966675.3 Picea glauca
AAGAAGGCCGAAATGCAAGGAAGGATAAATTCTTTTGATGGTGCTTTCTAAGGTATGTTATTTACAGGTCATCTCACCATTTTCGCTATAACGTTTTTTATATAATGATTCAAACTATTAAATTGATATGCCATTAAGAAAACCTACCCAAGTATCCGTGGTAAAATATTTATCTTGTGGGTCATTGTATTTTGGGAGTTACACTTCGTGGAAAATAGGGTTTGTGGGTAGTCCTGAAACTAGTCAAAAACAGGTGTTTCGGGTAAAAACGTCATAACTTCTTCATAACAGATCCAAATTCAGTGAGACCAAATGTGTTGGTTAGGGTACACTCTTTAGTATGATGTGTAACAATTTAATATCAATTCAATGAATATTTAGTGTGGGGTACGCTCTACAAGGTCTCTCTCTAGAATAAGCCAAAATTCAACAAGCTATGCCATTTTTGCTACAACTCATTTTATGATAGGTTCCAAGTAGTCAACCTGGAGGAATTGAATAAAACACACTGAAGAACATTGTCTATCGGTTTCAGATCTTTATACATTACAGGTTCAAAGTTATGATTACTTCAAGTTAGGGTTGTTGACTAATCCAAAACTAGTGCGAGACTAAAGAAAAGTTTGATGAAAATGATAGTCTCTTATTGTTAAAGTTAAGGAAGGTTCGCAGGAATGTGATCATATACACCAGGTCTATTANGCACCAACTCCCTGGTTTCTCTAGCACCAACTCCCTGTGTTCAAGCACCCACTTGAACCTTTGAGGACACCAATCCTCCCTAGCTCCTCCCAACCACCCTGAAATATAAATCTTTTCTATTGAAACTTATTACAGTGATATGATGTTCAACAATGGCTTACCAAACTCATCATTGTTCTACTGCATTTCGTTGCTCTGTCTGCCTCATTGCCTTTCTGCACACATCACTTGCATTGTCTGTTCTTCCACTTTTTATGCTCTGTGCGCCATGTTCATTCACTGCACAGTTCCTCTTCTGTGTTATTCATCTGCTGCACTCTCCTCCTTCTTCACACATGAATCATCTTCACCAACAACAACCACAACAAACTCCAACAACAACAACAACCCCATCTCTTCTCTGTAACGTGTATTTATAGCTTCTGTGCACCTTGTGCATGCAATGTTCGCAATGCCTCTGCATGCTGACTCTGCGCCATTATCCTCCACCTCTCGAGTGCTCTGTCTGATCATCATCGTGACTCTTCATCTTCTCTGGTGGTTCACCCTGTGTGTCCAGTATCACTGTATGTTATACTGAGATTCCTCAGCCTCTCTGGCAGTTTGAGACTCTTCGTCTTCTCTGTGACAGTCGAACTCACCTTCTTTGTTTCAGTTACAGGCCTCAATGATCATCAGCTGTCAATCGCCTCCACGAACATCTTCATTCCTCTCAGAGACTCTTCACCTCCTCTCTCAGTCATCCCGAAGTGTCTTCGCATCCTCTGGTAGAAACCATCAATGGTTTCTAGCAGTTTCATTGTGTCGTGCAAAAATAGCCCTCAGATCTCCTTCAGGTTAATCTACGCCATTGGATGAGCTTTATTAATCTTGCCTTTAAATCCGGTTTCGCCATTTCGACATTCTTGATGCATTGAGTTCTTTGCCTCTCTATGTCGCGATTCGTGAAACTCCGATATGGAGTTTGATCAACGATCCAGATCTGATCTCTATTCAACAGCTGCGATTAAATCGCGATATCGAGATTCCTGATGTCAATAATATTTGACATGTCCAACTCTCAATCCTCGATGTCTCTCCATTGATTGGAATCAACGGTCTAGATCAAAGCTTGATCTGACGGCTCAGATTACATCGTGATTTCGCATATCGCGAAATCAGGATTCCTGTGGTGAATGTTCTTTGACAACTTCAACACTCGATCCTCGAAACTCCGACATGGACTGGAATCAACGGTCCAGATTTTATCTTGATTCAACGACTGTGATTTAAGTCGCGATTTTTCATATCACGAAATCGGGATTCATGTTTCATTGTTTCATTGACATTTCCAGCACGTGATCCTCAAGACTCCGAAGTGGTGTCCATCTGCTGACGTCACACATGGATTGACACGTGTTGAATACTGCCACGTGTCACTCTGATTCATGACTTACATGTGCCTGAAATGTTGAATCAGTCTGACACTTGTCATTACCTAGTTGTGCCACGTGTTCCTAGCTGATGTGGTCTACTGACATGAGTCGGGTCGACGGTCTAGATCACATCTTGATCTGACGGTTCAGATTCAGTTGAGATTTCACACATCGTGATTTCGGGATTCTTGATGTCAATATTCTTAGACATATCCAACACTCGATCCTCGAAACCCCGACAGGGAGTCGGGTCAACGGTCTAGATCACATCTTGATCTGAAGGTTCAGGTTCAGTCAGGATTTCACACATCACGATTTAGAGATTCTTGATGTCAATATTCTTTGACATATCCAACTCTCGATCCCCGAAACTTCGACAGGGAGTCGGATCAACGGTCCACATAACCCCCTGAGATGGACGGTCCTCCTACTTCCGTGATTTGTGATCCCTCTACTCCTTGCACTTTTAAAGATCATGCAGGTTTTCCTCGATCCAACGGTGGTCAGACCCTGCGCTCAGATCTAACGCCTGAGATCTATCCTCTAGATCTGCACACTCCTTTTGTATTCATTCAGATATGACGGCCATCGGGAATTCAGGATGATATCCAGTGATCACTGGCGCTTCTCCTCTGGAGCGTACTTTGTCCTTGTTTTACCTTCGCTGCATACTCTGATCTTGCCATCAATGACAAGCTTACTTTGCCTGATAATAACCTGCCAACAATCCTCTGCACTATCTCTTCTGAACTTATCAGTCTTGCTCTGCAGTGTCTTCCTAAAATACTTATGGTGCCCATCTGTTACATTCTTCCTGTACTCATGCCATCTTCATTGTTGTACTTCCCATCAATGACAAGCATGCGCTACCTGTTAAACATTTTCCAACAGAGAAACTTCTCTGGTATGCACAACCTCTTAAATGCATCTAATAGAAGGTTGTACCACTTCAAGAATGTTGCATTGTTAAATGTTGTTTTCTCTGAGTTCGACCTTGAGTTCCAAGGCTCGAACATATTTTCCAAGCGACCCTTATCCACAGGTGATAGTGGTCTTCTTGAGGATGGAATCCACTTTAGCATAGCGAACGCAATGAGAAAGTATCCATAGGTGAAGGTTCCTCCCTTCTCTTGAGCCTCCTCATATGCTACCAGGATTTCTTCCAACAGATAGCTACACCAATTAAATACTGCTCCATTGGCACAAAAATATGCCATTGATAGGGCATACAATGTGCACTCACCCTTGTAATATGATCACATCACCTTTTTAACAATCACATAGTAGGATGACATGACCGTCTCTGGTAAAATGGGGTCAATCTTGGTTGTGCATCCCCTCTCTATGTATGAAATATTTCATACAATATGGTTCTCCATTTTTCTTCCCATGCTTACTGGGGACTTGGAACCCTTTCCATACATCCTCACCTTCGAGGGAATTCCTATGAGTTGATGGATATCCTCTATATGAATTTGATACCGTCTATCAAGCCATAAACTCATGTCATGCACCCGGCTGATGAGGAACTTGGTACACCGCACAACCTCACTAGTAGTGTCAAAAACTGGAAAGTCTCTTAGATTCATAATGTTGGAGTTGAAGAGGGTGATAAACTTCAGCTTCGACATGAACTACATCCCTCCCATTGCATCTGGATCCAAATCTCATAACACATTAATGTTCATCTATGGGAACAATACTTGGTCTATCAGGTCGAGGTCGAGGAGATTCACTTGCTCAAACTTTCCTTTGAGGTCACCCACGATCTCAACCCGGGGATCACACGACTCATATAGAAATTCTTCTTTGGAGACTAAACTATGGCTTCCTGTATCTCTTGGCATTGTTTCTATGGAATGCTAAAATACTTAGACCGACTGTACTAGGCTTCAGGGTCGCGACTATGGGTCCGAGAATTTTGCAAGCTCTATGAAAGTTCAGAAATCTCAAAACACAAAATAGCAAACAATAAGTCTTATGTTGAGTTCACCCAGCCTTATAATCAAGCCATTTGGTAGGTTTTATCATTACTCCTAAGGGAACTCATGATTAATCCTATAGACACAACCTTGAGCTAATTTTTCCGACAGGACTGTTAACGGGGTAAATCTATCAGGTGATTCTAGATTTTACTGAACAAGTTGACAGGGACGTGGTCGGCCTCAAGCCTTACTGTTTGAACGGTTGAGGATCTTGGTGTGAATACCAATGGAATCTCTGTGTATCATGGATTTATGTCTTAACATAATTTTGGACAGTTTATTGTAGTGATCATAAAGAATATGATTGAACAGGGTGTGTGTGGCACATGGACTGAGATTCAGTTTGGATTCACTCTCCCTCCNCCATCTGCTGACGTCACACGTGGATTGACACGTGTTGAATACTGCCATGTGTCACTCTGATTCGTGACTTACATGTGCCTGAAATGTTGAATCAGTCTGACACTTGTCATTACCTAGTTGTGCCACGTGTTCCTAGCTGATGTGGTCTACTGATGTGAGTCGGGTCGACGGTCTAGATCACATCTTGATCTGACGGTTTAGATTCAGTCGAGATTTCACACATCGCGATTTCGGGATTCTTGATGTCAATATTCTTAGACATATCCAACACTCGATCCTCGAAACCCCGACAGGGAGTCGGGTCAACGGTCTAGATCACATCTTGATCTGAAGGTTCAGGTTCAGTCAGGATTTCACACATCGCGATTTCGAGATTATTGATGTCAATATTCTTTGACATCTCCAACTCTCGATCCCTAAAACTTCGACAGGGAGTCGGATCAACTGTCCACATAACCCCTTGAGATGGACGGTCCTCCTACTTCCGTGATTTGTGATCCCTCTACTCCTTGCACTTTTAAAGATCGTGCAGGTTTTCCTCGATCCAATGGTGGTCAGACCCTGCGCTCAAATCTAACGCCTAAGATCTATCCTCTATATCTGCACACTCCTTTTGTCTTCATTCAAATCTGACGGCCATCGGGAATTCAGGATGAGATCCAGTGATCACTGGCGCTTCTCCTCCGGAGCATACTTTGTCCTTGTTTTACCTTCGCTGCATACTCTGATCTTGCCATCAATGACAAGCTTACTTTACCTGATAATAACCTGCCAACAATCCTCTGCACTATCTCTTATGAACTTATCAGTCTTGCTCTGCAGTGTCTTCCTAAAATACTTATGGTGCCCATCTGTTACATTCTTCCTGTACTCATGCCATCTTCATTGTTGTACTTGCCATCAATGACAAGCATGCGCTACCTGTTAAACATTTTCCAACAGAGAAACTTCTCTGGTATGCACAACCTCTTAAATGCATCTAATAGAAGGTTGTACCACTTCAAGAATGTTGCATTGTTAAATGTTGTTTTCTCTGAGTTCGACCTTGAGTTCCAAGGCTCGAACATATTTTCCAAGCGACCCTTATCCACAGGTGATAGTGGTCTTCTTGAGGATGGAATCCACTTTAGCATAGCGAACGCAATGAGAAAGTATCCATAGGTGAAGGTTCCTCCCTTCTCTTGAGCCTCCTCATATGCTACCAGGATTTCTTCCAACAGATAGCTACACCAATTAAATACTGCTCCATTGGCACAAAAATATGCCATTGATAGGGCATACAATGTGCACTCACCCTTGTAATATGATCACATCACCTTTTTAACAATCACATAGTAGGATGACATGACCGTCTCTGGTAAAATGGGGTCAATCTTGGTTGTGCATCCCCTCTCTATGTATGAAATATTTCATACAATATGGTTCTCCATTTTTCTTCCCATGCTTACTGGGGACTTGGAACCCTTTCCATACATCCTCACCTTCGAGGGAATTCCTATGAGTTGATGGATATCCTCTATATGAATTTGATACCGTCTATCAAGCCATAAACTCATGTCATGCACCCGGCTGATGAGGAACTTGGTACACCGCACAACCTCACTAGTAGTGTCAAAAACTGGAAAGTCTCTTAGATTCATAATGTTGGAGTTGAAGAGGGTGATAAACTTCAGCTTCGACATGAACTACATCCCTCCCATTGCATCTGGATCCAAATCTCATAACACATTAATGTTCATCTATGGGAACAATACTTGGTCTATCAGGTCGAGGTCGAGGAGATTCACTTGCTCAAACTTTCCTTTGAGGTCACCCACGATCTCAACCCGGGGATCACACGACTCATATAGAAATTCTTCTTTGGAGACTAAACTATGGCTTCCTGTATCTCTTGGCATTGTTTCTATGGAATGCTAAAATACTTAGACCGACTGTACTAGGCTTCAGGGTCGCGACTATGGGTCCGAGAATTTTGCAAGCTCTATGAAAGTTCAGAAATCTCAAAACACAAAATAGCAAACAATAAGTCTTATGTTGAGTTCACCCAGCCTTATAATCAAGCCATTTGGTAGGTTTTATCATTACTCCTAAGGGAACTCATGATTAATCCTATAGACACAACCTTGAGCTAATTTTTCCGACAGGACTGTTAACGGGGTAAATCTATCAGGTGATTCTAGATTTTACTGAACAAGTTGACAGGGACGTGGTCGGCCTCAAGCCTTACTGTTTGAACGGTTGAGGATCTTGGTGTGAATACCAATGGAATCTCTGTGTATCATGGATTTATGTCTTAACATAATTTTGGACAGTTTATTGTAGTGATCATAAAGAATATGATTGAACAGGGTGTGTGTGGCACATGGACTGAGATTCAGTTTGGATTCACTCTCCCTCCGACCATAATGGGGTCCCTGTCATATTTAATGACTACATTTAATGTACTCATGGCTCTTCTAATCCTATGCCACTAAGTAATTAGTTCTTCACCAAAGTAATGCTTAGAATGAAAAAAATGAAATACATGTCGCGACGCAACAATGCACACTCTGACTTTATTAACTGAATTTAAAGAAATTACATAAATTCAAATCTAACTACTATACATGATCCTTTGGACTGGAGAAACATTCCTTTAGCTAGGTCCTGAGAAATATAGGGTTTCAGGTGAGTTCCATTCACCCATCCTGGTTGAAGTATACCATCCAGCTGCGCTAGTCTGACTACACCAGAGTGTCGGATATTTGCAACTATAAATGGGCCCAACCAATGCATGCGCAAATTTCTTGGATGTTTCTGGTATTGTATTTCATAAAGTAGGACCTTATCTCCTTATGGAAATGTTTTGGCCGTAATATTCCTGTTGTGTCCGACCTTCTGCCTAAATTTCTCAACTGTTAGACGAAATTATGCTAAAAACTTGGTCTCATCAAGTTCCTGCAACTCTGTAACCCTATATGCAACGGATTCATCCTCTGACATATGTGTAACATGTGCAATGTAGAGACTAGGGGTAATGAATTCTACAGGTACCACAACTTATTTCCCATAGACTAGCTGAAATGGAATATACTTGTGAAGTTTCTTCATGGTCGTCCTGTTAGCCCACAAAAATGTTTAGACTTTGTCATCCCAATCTTCCCTATTTGTGCAACAAACCTTTGTCAAACCTCTTTCTAGAATCTTGTTAAATGCCTCCATTGTGTCATTGGCTTGTGGATGGTAGGGGATTCTTTTATGATGTTGGATTAGGAACTTTGTCGTAATATTTTATATTGTACTACTAATAAAATGACCACCCTGGTCACTAGTCAGACTCCTAGGACATCCAAACTGAGTGATGATGTTTTCAAAGATAAACCTGGAAGTGGTATCAGTCAAACACTATTGAATAGTTGTTGCCTCATCCCAATGTGTCAGGTAATCGGTTGTGGTGATAATATACCTGGCCTTTGAGTGCTTAGTTGTGGGGTTGATTGGTCCAATAAAATCAACCACCCACTTCTCAAATTCTTGTAGAGCTCTAATTGGTTGAAGAGGAAATTCATCTCGACGTGTTGGATTACCTACTCTCTGACAGACGTCGCAATATCTAGAATACTCATTCACATCTTTAAAGAGTGTGTCCCACCATAATCCATCTTAGAGAACTTTCTACGTAGTGGCATTTCCTCCTACATGGCTTCCCGCAACTCCACTGTGGCACCTCCTAAGGATACTTTCTAGGCCCAACTTTTAGAATTGCCCCATGATCAATAGATAGTCCATTGCTCGAACCACCATATGGTTTTTCTTCATTGTAGAGTACATTTCTAGGTAGGCCCCTGTACTTAGGAAAACTTTTATGTCTTCTAGGTATTCTAATACAACCTCAACTCAGAACAGGTCTGCATCTAGGAAGTGATCATCGATTTCTCTTCCACTCTCCCCTAAATCCAATCTGGACAAGTGACTGGGACCCATGTTCCATATTCCAGGTTTGATGATCACCTCAAATGAAAATTCTTGAAATAGTAACAACTATCGACAAATTCTTCCTTCCAAGATAGGCTTGTTGACAAAATATTTTAACGTAGAATGATAAGTAAAAAAATTTAAATGAGAGCCTAACAAGTAATGTCTAAACTTTTGTAGAGCATAAATCATAGCTAAACCCTCCCTTTATGTGGTTGTATAGTTGCGTTCAGCTTTTGATAGCTCCCTTCTACCAAAATGGATGGGATGATCTATATTTCCATCTCTTGGTTGTGCTAAGATGGCTCCCAGGGAAATACTTAATGCATCCATGTGCACATGAAATTCATTTTCCCAATTTGGAAATATCAAAATAGGTAATTTTCTGAGATTTTCCTTCGGGATGTCAAATGCTCGATCACACTCTGGTGTCCACCGGAACAATTCAAACTTCTTTGGTAGATTTTCTAGGGGTGCAGTAATATTCGCATACCTTCTGATGAACTTGCGATAGTACCCTGTGTGCCCCAGCGTTGAGCGCAATTGTTTAGCGCTCATAGGTGGTTGCATATTCAAAATTACCACAACTTTGGTTGGGTCTACCAGCACTCCTTCTCGACATACTATGTGGCCTAACAGATTTCTATGTGGCACACAGAAGATATAATTTCTAAGGTTTAAAGATATCTTCATTTCCCTACACCAATCAAACATCAGTCGTAGTAGTGCTACATGTTCTTTCAGCAAATTGTACATTGTCCAGTCATNCCATCAATGACAAGCATGCGCTACCTGTTAAACATTTTCCAACAGAGAAACTTCTCTGGTATGCACAACCTCTTAAATGCATCTAATAGAAGGTTGTACCACTTCAAGAATGTTGCATTGTTAAATGTTGTTTTCTCTGAGTTCGACCTTGAGTTCCAAGGCTCGAACATATTTTCCAAGCGACCCTTATCCACAGGTGATAGTGGTCTTCTTGAGGATGGAATCCACTTTAGCATAGCGAACGCAATGAGAAAGTATCCATAGGTGAAGGTTCCTCCCTTCTCTTGAGCCTCCTCATATGCTACCAGGATTTCTTCCAACAGATAGCTACACCAATTAAATACTGCTCCATTGGCACAAAAATATGCCATTGATAGGGCATACAATGTGCACTCACCCTTGTAATATGATCACATCACCTTTTTAACAATCACATAGTAGGATGACATGACCGTCTCTGGTAAAATGGGGTCAATCTTGGTTGTGCATCCCCTCTCTATGTATGAAATATTTCATACAATATGGTTCTCCATTTTTCTTCCCATGCTTACTGGGGACTTGGAACCCTTTCCATACATCCTCACCTTCGAGGGAATTCCTATGAGTTGATGGATATCCTCTATATGAATTTGATACCGTCTATCAAGCCATAAACTCATGTCATGCACCCGGCTGATGAGGAACTTGGTACACCGCACAACCTCACTAGTAGTGTCAAAAACTGGAAAGTCTCTTAGATTCATAATGTTGGAGTTGAAGAGGGTGATAAACTTCAGCTTCGACATGAACTACATCCCTCCCATTGCATCTGGATCCAAATCTCATAACACATTAATGTTCATCTATGGGAACAATACTTGGTCTATCAGGTCGAGGTCGAGGAGATTCACTTGCTCAAACTTTCCTTTGAGGTCACCCACGATCTCAACCCGGGGATCACACGACTCATATAGAAATTCTTCTTTGGAGACTAAACTATGGCTTCCTGTATCTCTTGGCATTGTTTCTATGGAATGCTAAAATACTTAGACCGACTGTACTAGGCTTCAGGGTCGCGACTATGGGTCCGAGAATTTTGCAAGCTCTATGAAAGTTCAGAAATCTCAAAACACAAAATAGCAAACAATAAGTCTTATGTTGAGTTCACCCAGCCTTATAATCAAGCCATTTGGTAGGTTTTATCATTACTCCTAAGGGAACTCATGATTAATCCTATAGACACAACCTTGAGCTAATTTTTCCGACAGGACTGTTAACGGGGTAAATCTATCAGGTGATTCTAGATTTTACTGAACAAGTTGACAGGGACGTGGTCGGCCTCAAGCCTTACTGTTTGAACGGTTGAGGATCTTGGTGTGAATACCAATGGAATCTCTGTGTATCATGGATTTATGTCTTAACATAATTTTGGACAGTTTATTGTAGTGATCATAAAGAATATGATTGAACAGGGTGTGTGTGGCACATGGACTGAGATTCAGTTTGGATTCACTCTCCCTCCAACCATAATGGGTTCCCTGTCATATTTAATGACTACATTTAATGTACTCATGGCTCTTCTGATCCTATGCCACTAAGTAATTAGTTCTTCACCAAATTAATGCTTAGAATGAAAAAAATGAAATACATGTCGCGACGCAACAATGCACACTCTGACTTTATTAACTGAATTTAAAGAAATTACATAAATTCAAATCTAACTACTATACATGATCCTTTGGGCTGGAGAAACATTCCTTTAGCTCGGTCCTGAGAAATATAGGGTTTCAGGTGAGTGTCATTCACCCATCCTGGTTGAAGTATACCATCCAGCTGCGCTAGTCTGACTACACCAGAGTGTCAGATATTTGCAACTATAAATGGGCCCAACCAATGCATGCGCCAATTTCTTGGATGTTTCTGGTATTGTATTTCATAAAGTAGGACCTTATCTCCTTATGGAAATTTTTTTGCCGTAATATTCCTGTTGTGTCCGACCTTCTGCCTAAATTTCTCAACTGTTAGACGAAATTATGCTAAAAACTTGGTCTCATCAAGTTCCTGCAACTCTGTAACCCTATATGCAACGGATTCATCCTCTGACATATGTGTAACATGTGCAATGTAGAGACTAGGGGTAATGAATTCTACAGGTACCACAACTTATTTCCCATAGACTAGCTGAAATGGAATATACTTGTGAAGTTTCTTCATGGTCGTCCTGTTAGCCCACAAAAATGTTTAGACTTTGTCATCCCAATCTTCCCTATTTGTGCAACAAACCTTTGTCAAACCTCTTTCTAGAATCTTGTTAAATGCCTCCATTGTGTCATTGGCTTGTGGATGGTAGGGGATTCTTTTATGATGTTGGATTAGGAACTTTGTCGTAATATTTTATATTGTACTACTAATAAAATGACCACCCTGGTCACTAGTCAGACTCCTAGGACATCCAAACTGAGTGATGATGTTTTCAAAGATAAACCTGGAAGTGGTATCAGTCAAACACTATTGAATAGTTGTTGCCTCATCCCAATGTGTCAGGTAATCGGTTGTGGTGATAATATACCTGGCCTTTGAGTGCTTAGTTGTGGGGTTGATTGGTCCAATAAAATCAACCACCCACTTCTCAAATTCTTGTAGAGCTCTAATTGGTTGAAGAGGAAATTCATCTCGACGTGTTGGATTACCTACTCTCTGACAGACGTCGCAATATCTAGAATACTCATTCACATCTTTAAAGAGTGTGTCCCACCATAATCCATCTTAGAGAACTTTCTACGTAGTGGCATTTCCTCCTACATGGCTTCCCGCAACTCCACTGTGGCACCTCCTAAGGATACTTTCTAGGCCCAACTTTTAGAATTGCCCCATGATCAATAGATAGTCCATTGCTCGAACCACCATATGGTTTTTCTTCATTGTAGAGTACATTTCTAGGTAGGCCCCTGTACTTAGGAAAACTTTTATGTCTTCTAGGTATTCTAATACAACCTCAACTCAGAACAGGTCTGCATCTAGGAAGTGATCATCGATTTCTCTTCCACTCTCCCCTAAATCCAATCTGGACAAGTGACTGGGACCCATGTTCCATATTCCAGGTTTGATGATCACCTCAAATGAAAATTCTTGAAATAGTAACAACTATCGACAAATTCTTCCTTCCAAGATAGGCTTGTTGACAAAATATTTTAACGTAGAATGATAAGTAAAAAAATTTAAATGAGAGCCTAACAAGTAATGTCTAAACTTTTGTAGAGCATAAATCATAGCTAAACCCTCCCTTTATGTGGTTGTATAGTTGCGTTCAGCTTTTGATAGCTCCCTTCTACCAAAATGGATGGGATGATCTATATTTCCATCTCTTGGTTGTGCTAAGATGGCTCCCAGGGAAATACTTAATGCATCCATGTGCACATGAAATTCATTTTCCCAATTTGGAAATATCAAAATAGGTAATTTTCTGAGATTTTCCTTCGGGATGTCAAATGCTCGATCACACTCTGGTGTCCACCGGAACAATTCAAACTTCTTTGGTAGATTTTCTAGGGGTGCAGTAATATTCGCATACCTTCTGATGAACTTGCGATAGTACCCTGTGTGCCCCAGCGTTGAGCGCAATTGTTTAGCGCTCATAGGTGGTTGCATATTCAAAATTACCACAACTTTGGTTGGGTCTACCAGCACTCCTTCTCGACATACTATGTGGCCTAACAGATTTCTATGTGGCACACAGAAGATATAATTTCTAAGGTTTAAAGATATCTTCATTTCCCTACACCAATCAAACATCAGTCGTAGTAGTGCTACATGTTCTTTCAGCAAATTGTACATTGTCCAGTCATCCATATAAAATTCTATTAATTTGTGAATAAATTCTTGGAAGGATTCTACTACAATCCAGGAAAAAAATGCAGGGGCATTTTTTAGACCGAAGGGAATCACATTATATGAAAATGACCCCCATTTTGTTATGACTGTGGTCTTATTTTTGTCTTCTTTGGTAATTCTCACTTCTTGATACCCCAAAAATCCATCCGTAAATGAGTAAGACTCTTTCCTCACAACCTATTATAGCACTTCATCAGTAAAAGGTGTGGGAAAAGGGTCATGCACACAAAAAAAATTAAGGCTTCTATAGTCTACACATACCCCAATGTCCTATGTACCTTTCTTTCTTTGGATGACTATGGGTCTAACCCACTTTGATTATTCAACGGGAAAAATAAGTCTGGCCTCAAGCATCTTGTTTATTTCCCTCTTAACCTTCTCTTTCACCCTGGGGTTAAGACGATATGGTCTATGCCTTACAGGTTTTAATCCTGGTTTTAGTTCAATTTTCATCTCTCCCATAATTCCTTTTATCCCTTTAAGCTATGAGAATGTCGTTGGGAATATGTCCTCATACTCCCGCAACATGATATGTATTTCCTGGCTAGTTTTCTCATCCAAGTAATCTCACACGACAACTATCTTTGGTTTCTCGGTAGTTCCTATGTTGACTTTTCACAACTTCAATGGATGGTTATAAGAGCTATCAGTCTGACTGGGTAGTGTGTTTTGGATTTCTCTACTTCCTTTTGTTTGCTTAATGGCTAAATTTCTCAGTTCTTCTAAATCATTGGGTTTTCCAAATACTTATTGATTTTATATCATTCTATGGGTGTCTTTTCCATGTCTAAGTGAAGGTTAGACTGATGCACTTGACTATGATTGGCACATACCACTGGGTCTGATTTCCATTTACAAACTATTGGGTATGTGTTATATTCTTTGCACATGTAGTGGGAGTTTTGAGAAAGTATAAGTCAAAACCAGGGAAGGAGCATTGGACAACAGTAAAAAGGGTTTTCAGGTATTTGAGTGGCATTGCTAGCTATGGATTGTGCTACCAAGGAAGATTGGGATTGGACATAGTGGTGGATATACATGGATTTGTTGATGCAGACTAGGTTGGAGATCTCGATCATAGGATATCTACAAGTGGGTATGTGTTTAACCTGTTTGGAGGAGCAATAAGTTGGATGAGAAAAATATAGGTTGTAGTGGAAATTTCAACTACATAAGTTGAATACATGGCAGCCACTCATGCAAGTAAGGAAGCAATATGGTTACAAATATTGTTTTCAAGTATTGGGTTGGTACAACAATCTGTAAGGATAGATTGTGACAGTCAAAGTGCAATTTTTCTAGCAAAGAACATGGCTTATCATTCAAATACAAAGTATATTGATATTCAATATCACTTTGTGAGAGACATGGTTGAAGAAAAGAAAGCATTGTTGATGAAGGTGGACACTTTGAATAATGTTGCAGATTCATTAACAAAATTTGTGAGCACTAAGAAGTTCTCTTGGTGTAGAGGATCCATGGGAATTGCTTCCCTAGATTGTTGATTATGTAACCCTGTAACCCCCTGTATTCAAAGAAAATAACAAGTGGGAGAATGTTGGGTATGTGTTATATACTTTGCATGAATAGTAGTGTCGCATTTTTGGGAGGTTTTTCGNTCAGTGAATTAATTATTAATTAATTCACAATCAGTGATCTCACATGCAACTGAAGATTTACCATTGTTAACTACATGCATGTCAGATCCAGTGGAGACCCAGTTGAGATAACAGGAGAAAGGGACAGTTTGGCTATCAGTTGTGATTTGAGTGAAGTGCACTCATGAAATCACACACATAGTAGATATGCCCATGAGCATGTGCAGTCTAGTGTAGATGATTCTATCATCCATTGTAGGGATTGAGCAGAGGAGGCAGGTTATCTGGACACAGAGAATTGGCACATGTATTTGTTGATTTTTGTATGACAGTGTGAGATGATTGTATTGTACTGAGAGCTCTTGGATTAGAGTTTTGTATGAGATTGTTTCATGATCCATGATATACATAATATATGATAGTGGGTTTTTTTAGCTTTATGCTTTCCCAATAAAACATCTGTGTTATGTTTGATTGATTCTTTTTCTTGATATTGTATTGTCGATCGTGGTTTAAATTCCGCAAGAATATTAGTAGAAGCGATTATGTATTTAACAAGTGAAAAAAAATTGTTAGATCATGAGAATCCAGGAAATACCTAATTGGTATTGAAATTTCTACATGGTATCAGAGCTGCGTTAGTGAGGTGCGTAAATTTCAAGATTTTCGCAGCTCCCTCCTCTAGCAGGGTGTGGCAGCGTACTACTGACTGGTACGCGCATAAAATTTACTGTACATTTCCACAAACTACTGTGCATTACAGTGTGGAAATCCCTGGACATTTTCTCACCCTAGACACTCGTAGGGTGCGTACTTTTCACAGGCCACTATGCATAACAGTGCGGAAATCACTAGAGCTTTCCACAAGCCACTGTGCATTATAGTGCAGAAATCCCGCTGTCAAATAACTCGGGAGGTGCGGAAACGCTTGTAAGGTCTGCAGGCTAGGTTAGAAGAAGTTGTGAAGGTTCAGCGTGAGACTAGAACAAGCAAGAGGGATTGCATAAGTTGAGTTTGTGATTGGATAGAATTTGAATTTGCAGAAAGAATTTTCTTGGTGCTACAGTTGATTCAAGATCGAAATGGATTTCAATGGCGTGAGGTTGGAGTATGCACTCGAGGGAAGCTCGAACTACATTTCTTGGAAGGACAGGATGGAGGCAGTACTCGAAGAAAATGACTTGAAGGATTTCATTGACAGAGATGTTCCTAAGCCAGTTGCTATAGAAACTGCAAATCTTGATGCATGGAAAAATAAAGTGGCAAAGGCGAGGAGGATTCTGCTGGAGGGAGTATGAGACCACATTGTATGAAGTCTCCATGGGAAAGACACACCACATGCAATGTGGAAGGTTTTTATGGATCTATTCCAAAACAACAACGACCATAGGAAATTGGCGCTCAAAGATAAACTCAGGAAGATCAAGATGGAAAAGGGTGACTCCATTTCAAAATATCTCACGAAGTTTGTCCAATGTCGGGATGAGCTGGGGAGTGTGGGAATAACAGTCATTGATGATGATTTGGTGATCTTGGCGCTCCTAGGACTTCCCAAGAATTGGCACAGTTATCAAGACTCTATCAATGGAAGGGAAAAATTTCCAGATTGGGACCGATTATGGTCAGATCTAGTGCAGGAAGAGTTCAGGAGGAACACCAGAGATGGATCTTCATCAAAGCGTGATGATGAAGAGGATTGTGCTTTGGATGCTAAGGCAAGGAGAAGAAAGGGGAAGAAATTCCATTCAAAATCCGAGCCTAAAGTCAAGAAGCTGGATTTGTCCAAAGTGAAGTGTTTTCACTGTCACAAACATGGGCATCTCACTACTAACTGTCCGCAAAAGAGGAAGAACAAGAATATTGTTGGAGTTGCAAATGGTGAGGCCCTTGCCTTGCAATTTGAACTTTACTTCTCTTTGATTGCATGCATGGAATCAAGTGCATCGAGATCGGTGTGGTATTTGGATAGTGGCACTTCCTTCCACATGACGGGAGATAGAGAGTCTTTCAGTGACTTGGAGGAGAAAGATCTCAGAATGCATATTGAGATGGGAAACGATGGATGATACAGTGCAACTGGCATTGGTACCATTGCCTTTTAGAGGGAGTTAGGTAAACCATTTCAATTGAAAAATGTTATGCATGTTCCAGGTCTGAAGAAAAACATGGTCTCAGTCGCAATGTTGGAGGACAGAGTCTATGATGTTGTTTTCAGTGATGGAAAATCTTTCCTGTGACATAAAGAAATGGGTCAAGTCAAGAAGATAGGGATTCAAGTTTAAAATATCTACATTCTGGAGATAGATGGTTGTGCTTCCATGATGGGAAAGGCAAAAAACGTTGTGAGCCAGGATGAGGGAGAATTATGGCACAACCGATTGGGCCATCTTCGTCATGGAGCCTGGAAGATCATGCAACAAATATCTACTGGAATTCCAATGGGAACAATTTCTCAGTTATATCAGTGCAAGGGTTGCACCATGGGGAAGTATGTAAAGTCCACTTTTCATGAAAAGGAGAACCGTGCTTCAGTGATCCTGGAGAGAATTCGCATAGACGTGTGTGGACCATTCTCATTTGCTTCAACAACAAAACATAGGTATTATGTTATTTTTGTTGATGAATTTTCTCATAAATGTTGGATCTTCTTCATGCAAAAGAAGAATCAAACATTCTCAAAGTTATGTGAGTTTAAAGCATTGGTGGAGAAAGAGTCGGGGAAGCAAGTGAAGGCTCTAAGGAGTGATAATGGTGGAGAATACTTCTCTAATGAATTCAAAGACTTCTACAGCAAAGAAGGAATTTGAAGAGAACTCATAGCACCTCATAACCCATAGCAAAATGGGGTCACAGAGAGGAAGAACAGAACGATCATGGGTGAAACACGAGTGATGTTGCATGATCAGGGCCTACCAGTGCATTTGTGGGTGGAAGCATGAAATACTGTGGTTTATGTGCAAAACTGGTGTCCTCATAGAGTACTTGGCATGAGTACACCTGAAGAAGCTTTCACTGGTAAGAAACCTGATGTTTCTCATTTTAATATTTTTGGCTCATTTGTTTATGTGCATGTGACCAAGG
>JZKD02S0434714.1:779-17736 GCA_000966675.3 Picea glauca
GTGTGAATGTTCTGTGTAGTAGAATTGCTCGGCCTATTGGTGGTTGGGGACGTTACAAATTGGTATCAGAGCCATGTTTCGACACTGGGCCTAGATGTGCCATGTTAGTGGTTAACAAAACAAATTTTTTAGAGTGAATTGTTGTCGAAGTAGACAAAAATTGCATTCAGAGACAATGTTTTGACGTCGAACCTAGATGGGCTGGATAAGTGGTCATTGGACCCGAGGTTTCAAGTGGAAATTATGTCTGAAGGGACTAATTTCAGACCTCAGAACCTTCCTGAGTTCCAAGAAGTTACCTTGGTCATGTTACGAAGAACAGGAGGAGTAGGGGTATCATAAAACTACGACATAAGTGGTATTGGACTGCAAGGTAATGTGGGTCGTAAGATCTGTTGTTGGAAGCAGTCTGAACCATTATATATGTGTCCAAGAAAGAAAAGGAGAGCTTTGAGGAGGAAACAGATCACAAGTCATCGGATCTGAGCGTAAAGGATTGACATTCATCCGATCCAGGTTGACAAGTGGCGCAAGATCAAAAACTCTGGAGTGAGAGCACTTTGAAAGTTCTGTGATCGAGGAGAAATCAAAATAGTCGAAGTAGATCGCAACCATCCGTTGTGAAGGACACGCGTCAAGAGATCATGTAGTTCGGGTGGAAGTACTTCGTGAGGAGGCAAGTGATGTGAGTTTGAAACTCTTGAAGCCCGAAGTGTCAAAGTCACTCATAGTCGTTGATCGTGAAGGAGGACATGCATTGGTAGATCGTAAACTTTGGGGGAAAGCACTTCGGGAAAAAGTGAGCATAGAGGAGTTGAAACTCCCGAAGCCCGAAGAGTCAAAGTGGTGAGTCATGATGATGTCACCAGGAGGTGACATGGACCTTTCTTATACTTGATACATGCCCTCACCCGGAATGTTTATAGTTGTACTATGTGGGCCCTGAGTTTGAATAACATAGTTAAAAGTCGAAGGACCCACACTAGCATTGATCACGATACATAAAGATCGACGGCTATGGGGACCCAAGTTGCATGGGATTTAATTATCCAAGGCGTTCCCGCAATCCAAACCAAGGTTTTCCCGTGGGGTTACATGTCAGTGTCAGAGGAATTGTGGGATGAAAGGCAGGTTACTCCAAACCGCAGATGCATGCCCCCGCAATTTGAAAGGCGTTAAGTGATGTGAGAAACCATGGGTCCCAGTGGATGCGTGGTGCCACTTGTGAAGTATGGAGACTTGACACTCCCAAAGGATGGTTCATAAGGGAATGAAAGAAAGAGCTTTCAAAAAATTTTGTAATGTTGGGGTGACGAGACGTAGTAACGTCACCAAAGATGACATGGAAGTGCTCGAAAATTAATGGTTTTGGACGTTGGGGGTGTGCGGACGTGAAATCTTTTGAAGTACAGAAGCTCTGAAGTCTTAAAGCTCACATGATTGAAGTTCCACAGTGAGTGTCAGTCGTTGGATGCCAATTAGTAGTGGATGGTTGATCCACCCTACTTCGCGAGTTCGTTAATTTGAAACTCCAAGAGATTGTTGTGATGTATCATGAAGGTTTCTGAAAGCCAAAGTTCTGAGTAAGCACCTATTGATATAGCGCTTGGTCATAGCCCTTGATCACATGGGTTGGGATCTAAGAAAAAGGGGCTAATGTCCAAAAATTATAGCAAAGCGGAGCTCCGAAAGAAGAAATCTGTGGGGATTCTTGATTGAATGAGAATCACAGAGAATGAAAACTCAACGTTTTCTTGAATCATATTTGTTTATGAATGTTGTGGGATTTGTTAAGGAATGATGGCCTGAAAAATTCAAGTTGTCTGCACATTATGTTTACAGAAGTTTAATGAGTGCCAGAACTGAAAAGAGTTTCCACTGAGTGCAAAGAAATGGAACAGGCATGGACTGCTTCCAGTTCAGAGAATGAAGCAAAAGGAATGGATGTCCATTTGGGATTTGAAGGATCGAACTCCAATGGACATGGAGAAGAGATAGATAAGGAAGGGAATATGATGAAAAGCATTGATCGATTGTAGAAATATGCCCAGAATAACCAAGCACATAACAAAAAGCTCATGAAAGTTAGGGATCAACAGGGAGAATTCAACCTAAAGTTGATGCGGAACCTGGAAAGGATCAAAAATAAGTTGGATAAGGAAGGTGATTCAAGCAAAACAGGAAGTCATGAACCCCCTGAGAAGAAAGAAGATCAAGAAGTGTTAGCAGACATCATCGTCACTCCCTAAAACATTCCAATAAGGAGGCACACAGTAGTTCAAGCCCATCTCCTACCAGAAAAAATAGGAGATCTAGAGTGGATGAAATGAAGGGAGAAATGACCAAGATTAAGCCTCCTATGCTTGATGGAGAACATAAGAAGGAGGAATACGTCGAGACATGGTTGCTTGGTATGAGGAAATATTTCCAACTACAGAATTATTCCTCCCATGTAGAAGGAAGAATTGTGATGTATCAACTAAAAGGAAAAGCATCCATGTGGTGGGATAAGCTTGTGTAGGTGTATCCCATCAAATAGAAAGATGTTACCTGGAAATAATTCAAGAGGTAGTTCGAAAAGAAGTACTTGACTAAAAGAAATCAATATGGGCAGCATGCCCATTGATGAATACGAACAAAGGTTCTTGGAGTTGTTGAAATATGTTCCCTTCATCAAGGATGAGACTGTCAAAATTCAAAGGTATCTGAGTGGAATACCACCTTCCATTGGGGACAAGATTTAGTATGATGACCCTAATACTATGGATGAAACGATAAGGAAAGAAAAATTCTTTATGAGCAGCAAAGAGAAAAGCCTACTTTTCGGAAGGCTTGGGATGACCAGAAGAAGTTTAATAAAGAGCAGAGGCAAAAGGGAAACAAACCTCCCTTTTTCAGAAATAGTCCTCAAGGGTAGCCATCATTTAGAGAGCCGAGAATGGAAAATGTAGGGGGAAAAAGGCCAAGGTAGATTCCCATTCAGTGTTGGGGTTGTCAGAGAAAACAAAAGTACAGAGATTGTCCCCACAAAAATGGAAAATTTAGAGTTGTCCATAATGTTCAGCAAGCTAAAACAGTGGAGGACATGGGCAGTATAATACCCAAGATCTATGCAACCCTGCACAACAAGCAAGTTGAATTTCAATCACACATGTTTGAAGTGGAAGGTATGATCAACAACCATGCCTTTACTATTTCAATTGATTCAAGGGCTAGTCATAGTTATATAAACCCTAGGGTGGTGGAAAGTTTTCAATTATCGAGGAGAAAACATGGAAAATCTTGGTTAGTGTAGCTGGCTACAAGAAACAAGAGAAAGGTTATGGAATTGGTTAAGTCCTATCCAATGGACATGAATGGACTAAGCACAAGGGCTGAATTGAACATTCTGCCTTTAGGTTCCTATGACTGTCTAATTGGGATGGATTGGTTGGACCAGCATCATGCCATCCTAGACTGTCGTAACAAGGCATTCACTTTCCTGGATGAGGAGGGGAATCGGAGAACAGTCCAAGGAATTCCCAAAATTGTTACTATCATAGAAATCTCAACAATGCACTTGAAGAAGTGCTACAGGAAAGGTTGTCAATTATTTGCAGCCCATGTGGAGGAAGCATCTAAGGATGAGGTCTCAAAGATTGAAGACCATGCAGTACTAAAAGAGTTTGAATATGTATTCCAGGAGGTACTCGGATTACTCCCAAAGAGAGATATTGTTTTTTTCTGTAAACTTGATGCCTGGAGCAGCTCCAGTATCAAAAGCTCCTTACAGAATGAGTACACCAAAGCTGAAAGAACTACAATTGCAGCTTGAAGAGCTTCTGAAAAAGGGGTATATATGCCCAAGTGTGTCACCTTGGGGAGCCCCGGTCCAATTCATGAAGAAGAAGGATGGGACACTGAGATTTTGCATTGATTTCAGACAGTTGAAAAAGTGACCGTTAAGAAAAAATATCCTTTGTTGATGATTGATGATCTCTTTGATCAGTTGAAGGATGCCAAGATATTTTCAAAGTTAGACCTTAGGTCAGGTTACCACCAGGTAAGAATTAAGGATGAATACATCGGCAAGACCGCCTTCAAAACAAGGTATGTTAATTATGAATTCACAGTGGTGCCTTTTGGGTTGTCGAATGCACTCATTGTTTTCATGTGCCTAATGAATGGTGTATTCAGGGAATATCTAGACAAGTTTTTCGTAGTCTTTTTGTATGACATCTTGGTGTATTCCAAGTCAAAGGAAGAGCATGAACAACATCTGAGCATGGTGTTGCAGGTGATAAGGGAGCACCAACTGTATGCCAAGTTGAGAAAATGCTCATTTTACCAAAAGCAGATCCATTACTTGGGGCATATCATTTCAAAGGATGGGATAGTCGTGGATCCTGGGAAGATTGAGGCCATCAAAGAATGGTCAGCGCCAAAGAATGTAATAGAAGTCAGATCCTTTATGGGTCTAGTTGGTTATTACATAAGGTTCATTGCAATGTTCTCAAGGATAGCTTACCCTATCACTTCCTTGCAAAGGAAGGAGAATAAATTTCAATGGACAGAGGATTGTGAGAAAAGCTTCCAACGATTGAAGTAGTTGTTAACTAGTGCTCCAATCCTGAGGATTGCAGATCCAAATGTGGATTTTGTGGTTTGCATAGATGCATGCAAAGAAGGACTGGGAAGAGTCCTTGATCATAATGGATTCATAATTTGTTATGAATCCAGAAATTTGAAAGAGCACGAAAGGAACTATGCAACTCATGATTTGCAGTTCGAAGCCATAGTACATGCTCTAAAGAAATGGAGGCATTACCTCATGGGAATAAGGTTCGAACTGAGGCATAACCATAATAGTCTAAAATATTTTTTTGAATAGCCAACCTTGAATGCTAGGCAGATTAGGTGGTTGGATTTTATTTGTGAGTATGACTTTGATATCAAGCATATCAAAGGAAAAGAGAACAAAGTAGTTGATGCACTCAAAAGGAGAGTGCATGAATTACATGCTACAGCCATTAGCATGTACTGAACCAATATTAAAGGCAGAATTTCAAAGGTTGCAAATGTAGATTTGTAGTACAGGGATTTGGTAGCAAAGCTACAGTAAGGTGAGATTCCACAGAAAGTGGAAAATTATAAATTGGAAGCTGATGGAACACTTATGTACAAGAACAGAATTTATGTACCTAATGTCTAGGACTTGAAACCTATAGTTTTGAATGAAATTCATAATGTGCCTTATGCGGGGCACCCTGGATATCAGAAAATTGTGGCATTAGTCAAGAGCCATTACTGTTGGCCAGGTATGAAGAAATAAATTGCAGAATACATCGCCAGATGTATGGAATGCTAGAAGGTTAAATCTAAGCATAGGCACCCAACAGGGTGTTGGTTATGGAGCCTGATTATGTTCTTGATTCAGAGGTCCTTGCTTTCAGCCATGTTTATACCCCATGAAGACTTTACACCCCATAAGTATGTACACTCTTCCACGCGGGGGAGTGCAGAGGGGGGGTACCCCCTCTGCGGGGTCCGGGGGGGCTATCCCCCCAGCTGGGGGGTTCAGGGGCGAAGCCCCCGAAGGAAAAATTGCCTTGTAAATGTATATTGTAATTTCATTGTAAATCTGGACCGTTCATTATAAGGTCACAAAAAAAATGGTAGAAATTATGTTAGGGTTTTTTGCCCTAGAAGGCAACCCTCTATTATGAGGGAAATGTATTGCGACTATGCATTATGGCAAGTATTGTATTCTGAGAGAAGAGACTGTGAGAGAAAGAAGAGGAAGTTACAGTGGGTTTTGTTGTAGGTTGTATCCCTTCATTTGCTGGATAATAATAAAGGAAGGACCTGGCAATTTCTTTGGTGGACGTAGCTGACACTGGGTGAACCACATAAAACTGTGTCTTTATTTTATTTTGTATCTTTTCTGTTTTGTTTCCACATTTGTTTTATTTTATTGCTCCGTGGTCATGTTTTTCTAACACATGGTTGCTATAGCCTTTACCCATTCCTGAGTGGAAGTGGGAGGTAGTGACAATGGATTTCATCATAGGATTGCCCAGGACTGGCAAGCAGCATGATTCAATCATGGTGGTGGTGGACAAGCTTATGAAAGCTACCCATTTTATTCCACTAAAGACTACTCACAAGGAAGCTAACGTTGTTGATATTTTTATGAGGGAAATAGCACGATTGCACAGTATTCCCAAGACAATTATGTCTGACAGGGACCCGAAATTCACCTCAAAATTATGAAAAGGGTTATTCAAAGGGTTCGGAATGAATCTAAATTTCAACACTGCTTATCATCCTAAGTCTGATGGGTAGACAAAGTGGGTGAATCCAGTAATAGAAGACATACTAAGGATGTATGTGATGAACAAACCATCTAAATGGGAAGACTACCTACACTTGGTAGATTTTTCCTACAACAATGGGTATCAAGCATCATTGAAGATGAGCCCATTTGAAGCACTTTATGGCAGAAAGTGCAATACTCCAATAAGTTGGGATAATCTAGATGATAGAGCAGTGGTTGGACCAGAGTTGCTCAAGGAAATGGAAGAGAAAATGCTAAAAATTAAGTAGAATTTAAAGGATGCCCAAGACAGGAAAAAACATTATGCTGATAAAAACAGAACCCACAAAGAGTTTAAAGTGGGAGAGCATGTTTTCCTGAAAGTGAAAGCCAATAGAAGTTCCCTGAGGCTGGGAAACTGTTCGGATTTGGCAGCCAGATTTTGTGGGCCATTTGAAATCATAGAAAGGATTGGGTCAGTTGCATATATTCTTTCACTACCTGCATCCATGACTATACATAATGTGTTTCATATTTCATTTCTTAAGAAATATATACCTGATCCTAATCATGTGGTTGATTGGAATGTCATTCAGGTGGAGCAAGAAGGCGTCTTGCAAGTGCATCTTGTATGCATATTGGACCAGAAGAGAAAACAACTCTGGAATCAAGCCATAGGGCTTGTAAAGGTCCATTGGACCTGGTACGGTCCTAAGGATGCGACATGGGAGCATGAGGATGCTATGCGGGCAGAATACCCACATCTTTTTGAAGATTTTGGAAATCCAGTTGATATTGTGTAAAGAGTTGCACTGAGGACAGTGCAAAAATAAGGGGAGGGGATTGTAATATCCCCAAGGACGAGGCCCTGTTGTATTTATGAATTGTAAACATGTTTTGTAGGCTGGTGAACCGAGTGTTGATAATTTGGTGGGATTATGTGTTTATTTGGCCGGAGAGCCTAGGATGTTAAGGCCAGGAGCCTGTTTTGTATATGTAATTATGCCAAATCATTTATAAAATATAAACACTGCTACGTGCAAACTGACCACGAAGAAAGAGTGATGGGGGACTAAGCTTCCATAAGGTGGGTAAGGGAAAGGGGGATGAAAAGTTGGAAAGAGGGGCTAAGCTTAGGGGCTTAAGTCCTTAAGAATAATATTTTTTTATTATTCCAAAGCTGTGTGAAAGACATGTTTTTATCCTAAGTCCTGGGAGAGGCAACACATGCAGCTCCAACGTGTGCAAAAGGGAATGCATGCAGCTCTAGGAAGATAAGTTTCGACCTGGGTGCACACAGTTAAAGATGAAGAGCCAGCTCGTGTTGGGGGTTCATCCTCCATTCTCCCATGGGTTTTATATCCTATTTGGCGTCTGCGTCTGATATCTGCATACCATCACGTAGCTATGAAACCAAAAAACCATGAGGCCGACTTGTGATGTTTTCCTGAGAATCTGACGCATCCTTCATCTGAACCATTTACGTCTGCGTTGGACCTCTGCATAACCACTCATTGTAAAAGACATAACTATGAAGTTGATCTATGTATTTCCGTGAACCAACCTGTTTGCTATTGCAGAGCCAAGTTCATACCTTAACCGTTTGGGTTGTTGTCTGGTGTGTTACCTGAGTCGTGTTGCGTCTTAGTGGGATTGTTGTCGTTTTTAGATGTCCATACCCAAATTCATGTTGTTGTTGTCACTCGTGAGTGAATTGAATTGTTATTGTTGTTACTATCATCCTCACCTTGCAGGAATTGATTTGAAACTGGTTCAAGAAGCAGGTTATCAGGCCTGTGGTTTAAGAGGCAGGTTTTCAGGCCTGTGAGAATCTCTTTCTAGGTGAGAGAGTTTGTTGGGAAGTGTTTTTCTCCCAAAGAGAGTCCAGCACCAGCTATGGAGCTCTGAGAATTCATGATCCGTCATGTTGTTGAGACCCTAAGAGGGAGGTGAAGCAGTCGATGGACTGTGTGACAGTGAAGGTGTATACTCCCGGGTGGAACAGGCATGTGGGGAATGAGAGTCCATGAGTAGTGGGCNGTGTGAATGTTCTGTGTAGTAGAATTGCTCGGCCTATTGGTGGTTGGGGACGTTACAAATTGGTATCAGAGCCATGTTTCGACACTGGGCCTAGATGTGCCATGTTAGTGGTTAACAAAACAAATTTTTTAGAGTGAATTGTTGTCGAAGTAGACAAAAATTGCATTCAGAGACAATGTTTTGACGTCGAACCTAGATGGGCTGGATAAGTGGTCATTGGACCCGAGGTTTCAAGTGGAAATTATGTCTGAAGGGACTAATTTCAGACCTCAGAACCTTCCTGAGTTCCAAGAAGTTACCTTGGTCATGTTACGAAGAACAGGAGGAGTAGGGGTATCATAAAACTACGACATAAGTGGTATTGGACTGCAAGGTAATGTGGGTCGTAAGATCTGTTGTTGGAAGCAGTCTGAACCATTATATATGTGTCCAAGAAAGAAAAGGAGAGCTTTGAGGAGGAAACAGATCACAAGTCATCGGATCTGAGCGTAAAGGATTGACATTCATCCGATCCAGGTTGACAAGTGGCGCAAGATCAAAAACTCTGGAGTGAGAGCACTTTGAAAGTTCTGTGATCGAGGAGAAATCAAAATAGTCGAAGTAGATCGCAACCATCCGTTGTGAAGGACACGCGTCAAGAGATCATGTAGTTCGGGTGGAAGTACTTCGTGAGGAGGCAAGTGATGTGAGTTTGAAACTCTTGAAGCCCGAAGTGTCAAAGTCACTCATAGTCGTTGATCGTGAAGGAGGACATGCATTGGTAGATCGTAAACTTTGGGGGAAAGCACTTCGGGAAAAAGTGAGCATAGAGGAGTTGAAACTCCCGAAGCCCGAAGAGTCAAAGTGGTGAGTCATGATGATGTCACCAGGAGGTGACATGGACCTTTCTTATACTTGATACATGCCCTCACCCGGAATGTTTATAGTTGTACTATGTGGGCCCTGAGTTTGAATAACATAGTTAAAAGTCGAAGGACCCACACTAGCATTGATCACGATACATAAAGATCGACGGCTATGGGGACCCAAGTTGCATGGGATTTAATTATCCAAGGCGTTCCCGCAATCCAAACCAAGGTTTTCCCGTGGGGTTACATGTCAGTGTCAGAGGAATTGTGGGATGAAAGGCAGGTTACTCCAAACCGCAGATGCATGCCCCCGCAATTTGAAAGGCGTTAAGTGATGTGAGAAACCATGGGTCCCAGTGGATGCGTGGTGCCACTTGTGAAGTATGGAGACTTGACACTCCCAAAGGATGGTTCATAAGGGAATGAAAGAAAGAGCTTTCAAAAAATTTTGTAATGTTGGGGTGACGAGACGTAGTAACGTCACCAAAGATGACATGGAAGTGCTCGAAAATTAATGGTTTTGGACGTTGGGGGTGTGCGGACGTGAAATCTTTTGAAGTACAGAAGCTCTGAAGTCTTAAAGCTCACATGATTGAAGTTCCACAGTGAGTGTCAGTCGTTGGATGCCAATTAGTAGTGGATGGTTGATCCACCCTACTTCGCGAGTTCGTTAATTTGAAACTCCAAGAGATTGTTGTGATGTATCATGAAGGTTTCTGAAAGCCAAAGTTCTGAGTAAGCACCTATTGATATAGCGCTTGGTCATAGCCCTTGATCACATGGGTTGGGATCTAAGAAAAAGGGGCTAATGTCCAAAAATTATAGCAAAGCGGAGCTCCGAAAGAAGAAATCTGTGGGGATTCTTGATTGAATGAGAATCACAGAGAATGAAAACTCAACGTTTTCTTGAATCATATTTGTTTATGAATGTTGTGGGATTTGTTAAGGAATGATGGCCTGAAAAATTCAAGTTGTCTGCACATTATGTTTACAGAAGTTTAATGAGTGCCAGAACTGAAAAGAGTTTCCACTGAGTGCAAAGAAATGGAACAGGCATGGACTGCTTCCAGTTCAGAGAATGAAGCAAAAGGAATGGATGTCCATTTGGGATTTGAAGGATCGAACTCCAATGGACATGGAGAAGAGATAGATAAGGAAGGGAATATGATGAAAAGCATTGATCGATTGTAGAAATATGCCCAGAATAACCAAGCACATAACAAAAAGCTCATGAAAGTTAGGGATCAACAGGGAGAATTCAACCTAAAGTTGATGCGGAACCTGGAAAGGATCAAAAATAAGTTGGATAAGGAAGGTGATTCAAGCAAAACAGGAAGTCATGAACCCCCTGAGAAGAAAGAAGATCAAGAAGTGTTAGCAGACATCATCGTCACTCCCTAAAACATTCCAATAAGGAGGCACACAGTAGTTCAAGCCCATCTCCTACCAGAAAAAATAGGAGATCTAGAGTGGATGAAATGAAGGGAGAAATGACCAAGATTAAGCCTCCTATGCTTGATGGAGAACATAAGAAGGAGGAATACGTCGAGACATGGTTGCTTGGTATGAGGAAATATTTCCAACTACAGAATTATTCCTCCCATGTAGAAGGAAGAATTGTGATGTATCAACTAAAAGGAAAAGCATCCATGTGGTGGGATAAGCTTGTGTAGGTGTATCCCATCAAATAGAAAGATGTTACCTGGAAATAATTCAAGAGGTAGTTCGAAAAGAAGTACTTGACTAAAAGAAATCAATATGGGCAGCATGCCCATTGATGAATACGAACAAAGGTTCTTGGAGTTGTTGAAATATGTTCCCTTCATCAAGGATGAGACTGTCAAAATTCAAAGGTATCTGAGTGGAATACCACCTTCCATTGGGGACAAGATTTAGTATGATGACCCTAATACTATGGATGAAACGATAAGGAAAGAAAAATTCTTTATGAGCAGCAAAGAGAAAAGCCTACTTTTCGGAAGGCTTGGGATGACCAGAAGAAGTTTAATAAAGAGCAGAGGCAAAAGGGAAACAAACCTCCCTTTTTCAGAAATAGTCCTCAAGGGTAGCCATCATTTAGAGAGCCGAGAATGGAAAATGTAGGGGGAAAAAGGCCAAGGTAGATTCCCATTCAGTGTTGGGGTTGTCAGAGAAAACAAAAGTACAGAGATTGTCCCCACAAAAATGGAAAATTTAGAGTTGTCCATAATGTTCAGCAAGCTAAAACAGTGGAGGACATGGGCAGTATAATACCCAAGATCTATGCAACCCTGCACAACAAGCAAGTTGAATTTCAATCACACATGTTTGAAGTGGAAGGTATGATCAACAACCATGCCTTTACTATTTCAATTGATTCAAGGGCTAGTCATAGTTATATAAACCCTAGGGTGGTGGAAAGTTTTCAATTATCGAGGAGAAAACATGGAAAATCTTGGTTAGTGTAGCTGGCTACAAGAAACAAGAGAAAGGTTATGGAATTGGTTAAGTCCTATCCAATGGACATGAATGGACTAAGCACAAGGGCTGAATTGAACATTCTGCCTTTAGGTTCCTATGACTGTCTAATTGGGATGGATTGGTTGGACCAGCATCATGCCATCCTAGACTGTCGTAACAAGGCATTCACTTTCCTGGATGAGGAGGGGAATCGGAGAACAGTCCAAGGAATTCCCAAAATTGTTACTATCATAGAAATCTCAACAATGCACTTGAAGAAGTGCTACAGGAAAGGTTGTCAATTATTTGCAGCCCATGTGGAGGAAGCATCTAAGGATGAGGTCTCAAAGATTGAAGACCATGCAGTACTAAAAGAGTTTGAATATGTATTCCAGGAGGTACTCGGATTACTCCCAAAGAGAGATATTGTTTTTTTCTGTAAACTTGATGCCTGGAGCAGCTCCAGTATCAAAAGCTCCTTACAGAATGAGTACACCAAAGCTGAAAGAACTACAATTGCAGCTTGAAGAGCTTCTGAAAAAGGGGTATATATGCCCAAGTGTGTCACCTTGGGGAGCCCCGGTCCAATTCATGAAGAAGAAGGATGGGACACTGAGATTTTGCATTGATTTCAGACAGTTGAAAAAGTGACCGTTAAGAAAAAATATCCTTTGTTGATGATTGATGATCTCTTTGATCAGTTGAAGGATGCCAAGATATTTTCAAAGTTAGACCTTAGGTCAGGTTACCACCAGGTAAGAATTAAGGATGAATACATCGGCAAGACCGCCTTCAAAACAAGGTATGTTAATTATGAATTCACAGTGGTGCCTTTTGGGTTGTCGAATGCACTCATTGTTTTCATGTGCCTAATGAATGGTGTATTCAGGGAATATCTAGACAAGTTTTTCGTAGTCTTTTTGTATGACATCTTGGTGTATTCCAAGTCAAAGGAAGAGCATGAACAACATCTGAGCATGGTGTTGCAGGTGATAAGGGAGCACCAACTGTATGCCAAGTTGAGAAAATGCTCATTTTACCAAAAGCAGATCCATTACTTGGGGCATATCATTTCAAAGGATGGGATAGTCGTGGATCCTGGGAAGATTGAGGCCATCAAAGAATGGTCAGCGCCAAAGAATGTAATAGAAGTCAGATCCTTTATGGGTCTAGTTGGTTATTACATAAGGTTCATTGCAATGTTCTCAAGGATAGCTTACCCTATCACTTCCTTGCAAAGGAAGGAGAATAAATTTCAATGGACAGAGGATTGTGAGAAAAGCTTCCAACGATTGAAGTAGTTGTTAACTAGTGCTCCAATCCTGAGGATTGCAGATCCAAATGTGGATTTTGTGGTTTGCATAGATGCATGCAAAGAAGGACTGGGAAGAGTCCTTGATCATAATGGATTCATAATTTGTTATGAATCCAGAAATTTGAAAGAGCACGAAAGGAACTATGCAACTCATGATTTGCAGTTCGAAGCCATAGTACATGCTCTAAAGAAATGGAGGCATTACCTCATGGGAATAAGGTTCGAACTGAGGCATAACCATAATAGTCTAAAATATTTTTTTGAATAGCCAACCTTGAATGCTAGGCAGATTAGGTGGTTGGATTTTATTTGTGAGTATGACTTTGATATCAAGCATATCAAAGGAAAAGAGAACAAAGTAGTTGATGCACTCAAAAGGAGAGTGCATGAATTACATGCTACAGCCATTAGCATGTACTGAACCAATATTAAAGGCAGAATTTCAAAGGTTGCAAATGTAGATTTGTAGTACAGGGATTTGGTAGCAAAGCTACAGTAAGGTGAGATTCCACAGAAAGTGGAAAATTATAAATTGGAAGCTGATGGAACACTTATGTACAAGAACAGAATTTATGTACCTAATGTCTAGGACTTGAAACCTATAGTTTTGAATGAAATTCATAATGTGCCTTATGCGGGGCACCCTGGATATCAGAAAATTGTGGCATTAGTCAAGAGCCATTACTGTTGGCCAGGTATGAAGAAATAAATTGCAGAATACATCGCCAGATGTATGGAATGCTAGAAGGTTAAATCTAAGCATAGGCACCCAACAGGGTGTTGGTTATGGAGCCTGATTATGTTCCTGATTCAGAGGTCCTTTCTTTCATCCATGTTTATACCCCATGAAGACTTTACACCCCATAAGTATGTACACTCTTCCACGTGAGGGAGTGCAGAGGGGGGGTACCCCCTCTGCAGGGTCCGGGGGGGCTATCCCCCCAACTGGGGGATTCGGGGGCGAAGCCCCCGAAGGAAAAATTGCCTTGTAAATGTATATTGTAATTTCATTGTAAATCTGGACCGTTCATTATAAGGTCACAAAAAAAATGGTATAAATTATGTTGGGGTTTTTTTCCCTAGAAGGCAACCCTCTATTATGAGGGAAATGTATTGCGACTATGCATTATGGCAAGTATTGTATTCTGAGAGAAGAGACTGTGAGAGAAAGAAGAGAAGTTACAGTGGGTTTTGTTGTAGGTTGTATCCCTTCATTTGTTGGATAATAATAAAGGAAGGACCTGGCAATTTCTTTGGTGGACGTAGCCGACACTGGGTGAACCACATAAATTTGTGTCTCTATTTTATTTTGTTTTTTTTGGTGTTTTGTTTCCACATTTGTTTTATTTTATTTCTCCGTGGTCATGTTTTTCTAACACATGGTTGCTATAGCCTTTACCCATTCCTGAGTGGAAGTGGGAGGTAGTGACAATGGATTTCATCATAGGATTGCCCAGGACTGGCAAGCAGCATGATTCAATCATGGTGGTGGTGGACAAGCTTATGAAAGCTACCCATTTTATTCCACTAAAGACTACTCACAAGGAAGCTAACGTTGTTGATATTTTTATGAGGGAAATAGCACGATTGCACAGTATTCCCAAGACAATTATGTCTGACAGGGACCCGAAATTCACCTCAAAATTATGAAAAGGGTTATTCAAAGGGTTCGGAATGAATCTAAATTTCAACACTGCTTATCATCCTAAGTCTGATGGGTAGACAAAGTGGGTGAATCCAGTAATAGAAGACATACTAAGGATGTATGTGATGAACAAACCATCTAAATGGGAAGACTACCTACACTTGGTAGATTTTTCCTACAACAATGGGTATCAAGCATCATTGAAGATGAGCCCATTTGAAGCACTTTATGGCAGAAAGTGCAATACTCCAATAAGTTGGGATAATCTAGATGATAGAGCAGTGGTTGGACCAGAGTTGCTCAAGGAAATGGAAGAGAAAATGCTAAAAATTAAGTAGAATTTAAAGGATGCCCAAGACAGGAAAAAACATTATGCTGATAAAAACAGAACCCACAAAGAGTTTAAAGTGGGAGAGCATGTTTTCCTGAAAGTGAAAGCCAATAGAAGTTCCCTGAGGCTGGGAAACTGTTCGGATTTGGCAGCCAGATTTTGTGGGCCATTTGAAATCATAGAAAGGATTGGGTCAGTTGCATATATTCTTTCACTACCTGCATCCATGACTATACATAATGTGTTTCATATTTCATTTCTTAAGAAATATATACCTGATCCTAATCATGTGGTTGATTGGAATGTCATTCAGGTGGAGCAAGAAGGCGTCTTGCAAGTGCATCTTGTATGCATATTGGACCAGAAGAGAAAACAACTCTGGAATCAAGCCATAGGGCTTGTAAAGGTCCATTGGACCTGGTACGGTCCTAAGGATGCGACATGGGAGCATGAGGATGCTATGCGGGCAGAATACCCACATCTTTTTGAAGATTTTGGAAATCCAGTTGATATTGTGTAAAGAGTTGCACTGAGGACAGTGCAAAAATAAGGGGAGGGGATTGTAATATCCCCAAGGACGAGGCCCTGTTGTATTTATGAATTGTAAACATGTTTTGTAGGCTGGTGAACCGAGTGTTGATAATTTGGTGGGATTATGTGTTTATTTGGCCGGAGAGCCTAGGATGTTAAGGCCAGGAGCCTGTTTTGTATATGTAATTATGCCAAATCATTTATAAAATATAAACACTGCTACGTGCAAACTGACCACGAAGAAAGAGTGATGGGGGACTAAGCTTCCATAAGGTGGGTAAGGGAAAGGGGGATGAAAAGTTGGAAAGAGGGGCTAAGCTTAGGGGCTTAAGTCCTTAAGAATAATATTTTTTTATTATTCCAAAGCTGTGTGAAAGACATGTTTTTATCCTAAGTCCTGGGAGAGGCAACACATGCAGCTCCAACGTGTGCAAAAGGGAATGCATGCAGCTCTAGGAAGATAAGTTTCGACCTGGGTGCACACAGTTAAAGATGAAGAGCCAGCTCGTGTTGGGGGTTCATCCTCCATTCTCCCATGGGTTTTATATCCTATTTGGCGTCTGCGTCTGATATCTGCATACCATCACGTAGCTATGAAACCAAAAAACCATGAGGCCGACTTGTGATGTTTTCCTGAGAATCTGACGCATCCTTCATCTGAACCATTTACGTCTGCGTTGGACCTCTGCATAACCACTCATTGTAAAAGACATAACTATGAAGTTGATCTATGTATTTCCGTGAACCAACCTGTTTGCTATTGCAGAGCCAAGTTCATACCTTAACCGTTTGGGTTGTTGTCTGGTGTGTTACCTGAGTCGTGTTGCGTCTTAGTGGGATTGTTGTCGTTTTTAGATGTCCATACCCAAATTCATGTTGTTGTTGTCACTCGTGAGTGAATTGAATTGTTATTGTTGTTACTATCATCCTCACCTTGCAGGAATTGATTTGAAACTGGTTCAAGAAGCAGGTTATCAGGCCTGTGGTTTAAGAGGCAGGTTTTCAGGCCTGTGAGAATCTCTTTCTAGGTGAGAGAGTTTGTTGGGAAGTGTTTTTCTCCCAAAGAGAGTCCAGCACCAGCTATGGAGCTCTGAGAATTCATGATCCGTCATGTTGTTGAGACCCTAAGAGGGAGGTGAAGCAGTCGATGGACTGTGTGACAGTGAAGGTGTATACTCCCGGGTGGAACAGGCATGTGGGGAATGAGAGTCCATGAGTAGTGGGCATAAGAAGGCTCCTGGAGAGAATCCTTTCGGTTACACTATTGTTATAACCCTAAATTGCACTATCCCTGCTTACCTGGCATCATGCCTACTCATGCTTCTTCCTAGCCAAAGCCATGCTGAGTAATTCCTCAAAAACCACTTAAAACAAGCAACCCATGCCCTAACTACTTATTGGGCGCGGGCATCCGCTTGCTGTCCTTATACTGCACGCGGGTATCCGCAGGCTAACCCAAAACAGCCTGCGGGTACCTAACAAAGCAAAAAATCAGGAAAGTTTCCGCCGGGAC
>JZKD02S0434725.1:0-17736 GCA_000966675.3 Picea glauca
CAAGACCAAATGAAAACAATTGATTCTTAATAAGAACCCACAATATACAATCATTTCTCTACGATTGGTTAAGCCTCAGAGGGATAGTAAATCATCATAGTATTCATTTCTCTCCCGCATGCGACCTCTTGTTTAACCCTTGTGTGAGAGGGGGATCCCATCTATGCTTATAGGAAGGTTGGATTTTATCTCCCTATCACAAGATTTTGTGTTTGCCTTGAAATATTTGGAGATTTAATCTCATAGCCTATTCCAAATCTCTAGTCCAAGTCTATTGTTTGTGTAAATATCTAAAATAAAATTTTCTAGTTCAATTTTAATTAGCGCTCATTTTCGTGGTTGTTTGTTACGGAAGGGTGAATGAAAGTGAAACTGATGATGTTTGAGACTCGACTCCACAATAAGGTAAAACAAATGATATGAAAATTTTCTTTTAAATGAACTTCTAATTACGGGAAGGAGAATAGTTCTTTTCTTTTTGTCACTAACAAACACTCCAAAGAAATGAAAAATTTTACGCTATTTTGTTCCCAATTAAGAATTCACACAGCTGTCAAATTATCACAAAGAAAATCTTTTCAATATCCAAAACCAATGCATATAAATCCTTCTTTGTTTTATTTTTTAGATGCAAACTTTGATGTTCATCTAATGCTTTATTCCTTCACTAAATAATGAAAACGTTCAATATGATGATCGAAAAAAGTATGAATCAAAAGAGCATACAAACAAAGATACTCTCAAAAATAAACAAGAGACCAAAATAAGAACAAAGTCAAACTACTCAATGAAATATTCAAAAAAACTAAGAAAGAAAAACAATCATACTTTATAGTCTTCAAGAATTGAAAAAGAGATCAAATACAGAGAAATCAAGAGACTTGTCATCAATAATATTTCCTTTAATTCCTTCTAATCGAGATGAGTGGCAAAAGGGAAACCAAATATGAGGGAGAAAAGGTCGATTTTGAAAAAAATAAATAAAACACAAACTCAATGAAGGATAAAAAACATGAAACACGTCAAGTTTATAATAAAACAAGAGCCAAGATCATATAGATGAAGTTGTGAGTTAGAGAAGAAGATCCAAATACTAGACCTATCAAGCAAGAAACCTGAAACTTTCCCTAGGAGGAGGAAATCAATGTTCTAGTAACCAAGACACCAGAGCACTACCACACTCCCTAGAAGGATATGTGGGAGTGATGATAAAGAAACAATGGCCTAGATTTAACTACGGGGGAGTGCTAGTTCTGAGGAAATTTTGAAAAACCTCAAAAATCCAAATAACTCGAGAAATTTCAATAAGAGGCTCAGTAAGACAACTAGCAAAGACAAAGAAGATGAAAAATTTAGACAAAATCAGCAAGTATGATCTAAGGATAGGAAAAATTCTTGGATGAACCAAGGGAATAAAAACTAAAATTTTATTCCCCAGTGGAGCCTCCAATTTCTTTTATGAAAATATTCCCCTACGGACATGTGAACTTTCCCTTGGATTACAGACCCCTCTACCAAGACAAAAAATTACATTTGGACACTACCATTCCTATATATTCATTTTTTCCAACGAAAAATAGAGAAGGAGGGGAAGTATGTTGTACCTTATTTATGATGTTTTTCCAATATTCTCCAATCTGTGAGCTCCAATCAATACCTACAATGGAAAGCAAGAAAAAAATGACTATCTCTTACTCCAATGGATTAGACAAAATCAATTTATCTATGTAGATTTAGACAACCATATACAAGAACATGTAAACAAATACTTGAATGAAATAGGCCAAGTATATTAATGATAACTTCAAAAGGAAACTTATAATATTCATATGATGTTGTAGCAACCTCTCCAAGTCCTACTCGTCCAACTCTTGCTCAAAAGATCCACAATCAAAATAAAAATGCTTTCTTGATTTTGCCTTTTATTCACCATGGAAATGCCTCCATTTATAGGCTTTGAGAGGATCAACCACCTTGAGTATATTTGGAAATGGTTGAGGATATGGCTCCATTAATTGTGATATATGTTGATATTATGGTAGTTGTGGGAGGTATTTACCTCCACGTGTAAACCTGACGAGAATAGAATATTACAGGAAGCAAGAAGAAACCCTAATGAGTTGTCTAATAACCCTAGAATACATGTCATCTGAAGAGGATAATTTGTATTAGGTTAATGGCCTCCAAGAGAAGAAGTCAGTTAGAAGAATTAATATATATTGAACAGACAGATACCCAAAATGAGAAGTCAGTCAAAAGAAATAATATATATTGAACAGATAGATACCCAGAATGGGAAGTCAGCCTAGGCAGTTAGCTAGAATTAGTATAAATATAGGAGGCCAGTCGTCATTCTGGCAGATAGTCTCAGAATTGCAGAGAAACACTTGTGCACAGGTTTGGAGGAGAGCTGCCATTGCAGCTGCTGCAGCTAGAAGATCACGTTTGGCTTGGACTATCTCTTGGTTAGGTTTTGGAATATCTTATCATCTCTTGTTGGTGCGCTATCCTTGGGGAAAGGTGCGCTACCATTTGTTTGGCTATCTGTCTTAGGGCTTGCTTCCAGAGTAATTCTCTGTCAAGGTTAAGGTGCTCGGAGCATGGCTTCGACCTATGGTTGGGTGACAATAGTGATATTGTTAATGGTAAAATGAGCACATTCATTATATTCTAACAGGTTATGGACCCACACCTCCTTCATTTGGTCTAACCACTGGAAGGAGGAATAGCCATAAGTATATTGAGCTCATTGAAGAACTGTCACTAGGGTTTCTAGTAGGAGCAATCACCAAAGCACTGTCACTAGGGTTACTAGCAGGTGTAGTTGCAGAAGCCCTAATCCTCTCATTGAGGCACCTTAAGTAAAGGGATTGGCCTTATTTCTGGATAGATCAATGTTCCCTAGCCTAGCACATCTCTTAGTACTCTCAGCAAGCCAAGACGTCAAGTTTGAGTTTTTTTGGTCAAGTCTAGGGTTGACCAAGTCAAAGAAGCCATGACTTACTCTATGAATTCAGAAAACAAGTTAGATGGAGCTTCTAACTTCATATCATGGAAGACAAGGATTGACCTCATCCTTGCCAAGAATAAAGTGTTGGATATCATGAAAGGAAAGATTGTGGAACCAGAGTTTGAAAAAGGAAAAGAGAAGGAACCACAAAATGTTGCAGTTATGGAGAAGTTCAAAGACGTTGACATCAATTCCATGAGTATCATAGTGGAATCTATAAAATATCACTTGATACCCTACATCTCCCATCTTGACTCATCGAAGAATATGTACGATGCCCTAACAAACCTCTTCTCAGTCAGGAATATTGGACAAGTAATGAGTCTAAAGAATGATATCCATGACATGAATATGAATGATGATGACAACATAACATCATACTTTGTGTGAATCTCTCATTTAATAGATCAACTACAAGCTATTGAAGAGATCATTTCAGAGAAGGAATTGGTAAACATAGTACTCAATTGTCTTCCCAAGACATGGGATGCATTTTACGCAAACATAAACACAAGGAAGGAGTATCCTACATTTGAATAAATTTGGACTTACTGTGCTCAAGAAGAATCAAGGATCAGTGAAAAATAGAAACCCCAAAAGAAGTATGATGATCAAGCCTTCACAACAAGATTCAATAATTTCAGGAATAAAATAAAGTTTGGGTCAAGGAGGAAGCCAAATCAAGAGAAAGACATTTCAAAAATACAATGCTTCAACTGTTGAAAGTATGGTCACTACAAGAATCATTGTCCCAAGATAAATAAAAAGGAAGTAGAAACATGAAGCATCATTTTTCAAAGAAAAGGAACCCACAAAGAAGACTAAGAAGAATGAACGAGACTTCTTCTTCTGAAGGTAACAATACTCTTCTTAGTTCTTGTACATATCTTGTTTTCATAATTTCTATACATATCTTGTATATCTATCTCTTAGAAGATAATATGTTCCAAGAAGAACCATATCTATGGAAGAACAACAAGATAAGGATTTGTATCATTATACAAGTCAGATAATGCACATGAAAGGATGAAATACATAAAACAAATCATGTGGAAGCTATTACAAGATAAGCCGAAATCATAATCAATCATGAAGAGACTTAGAAGAAGCAAAGACATAAAGAAGTCGGCAATCAAGAAGAAATTGGAGAAAGATTTATAACACTTTGTAGAAGGGAATAAGGATGCAGACGGAACCATGAACTCTCCTATATGGAGGGAGCCAATTATATATCACCAAAATGAAGAACATGCACTCATACATGAAGCAAGGATTAGGAGGGCACTAATCCTATGATCCATTGAAGATGACGAAGTATATATCCATGGTAACAGCCATGAAAGGCAGTAAGTGTTTAGTTCGACCTCAGAAGAATCCTTCTTCGAAGAGAAGCCTTAAAGTATCCCTGGTTGTCCATCCACATCCATGATCATATGATTAAAGATAGAAGTGAAATAATTAGCGCATGGAATCTATAAGAAACTCCATGGACCCAAGAGCTAAAGAAAAAAATGAGGAAGAATATGAAGATTCCAAGAAAGAAAGAGAAGCCAGAACAACTGGTCATTGTATCAAGAATCGCAATATTACCACCCTGATATGAACTCACTAAAAGAAATCAAGCAGAGGAACTGAAATTTGTGATGAAGAACAGTGTATATATGCAATAATTGCAAGATCCAAAACTAGAGGTTCTCCCAGATGGAGGGATAAGACTATGATGATTACTTATTCCAGTAAACCAGACATACCTCTACATGATTCATTATATCATCTGCAATATCCATGGGTTGGAGGTCTACATCAAGATGAATGAAAAGACTATTCTCCAGGGCAATTGAACAAAGAGAATATGAAGAGCAAACTCAAGACTTTGAGGCATACCATAAAGAGACCCTTGTATGTAGATGTAAGAAGATAACTTGGTGGAGAACCTCTAGTGCACAACAAAAGCATGGTGAAGATTTTCTATAACAGAGATATTGTATCGGGATGATTACTCAGTAAATTAGATCTCATGATGACAAAAGAAGTGCCACATGAATATGTTCCATTTTTCCAACAATGATATACTTTATTGATCAGAGCTACATGAAGCCTTCAGAGAAAACCAGTGTTCCAGACCGAAGTACATTTGAAATCAAGCATTACATTATCCGTGATGAAGTCTAGAAAGGAGAAAGAGGTTCTCCAATACAAATCTCCACATATGATCAGATAAGAAGACATTTTGGTAAATCTTTTGTCCAAGATGAAATATTTTTCATACTCAAGTTGGATCTTGTCAATATGACTTCCTTATTGAAAAAGGAAGACTCCCAGGTTGGGAGGGAGAGCTGATGTATTATTGGACAATCATTTTTCAGTTTGAAAAATGGGCTAGGATGATAAGATTCTTTCCATTTCGGAAAGTGGATTGAGATTTCTGACAGACAAAAATTTTCCAGTTCAGAAAATGGTCCAGATTGTTGATGTACCATAGACAACGACTTCCAATTGTGGTTAACATGGGGAGTGGTCTAGGTAAGTCTCTCTTCTTCAGGGTTACTCAAGAAGACTGGCCCGCCTCGTCGGACAATGATTTCTCATTGTGGTTAACATGAGGAATGGTTTGTTTTGGAGGTTGGTGCAGGACAATCATTTCCTCTTGTGGTTAACATGGGAAATGGTCTAGACAATCATTCCTTAGGGTGGATTCATTCTCTCCATGTTACACTTTGTTTAGTTTCGGAGGAATGGCCCAGGGTGGGGAATGGTCCAGGTTCAACAATCAGGGATAGACATTCCTTAGGGAAGATTCATTCTCTCTAGGTTACACTTTGTTTAGTGTCAGAGGAATGGCCCAGGGTGATGAATGGTCCAGACTCAGAAATCAGAAAAAATATTCTTCCTTGCTTGAGAAGAATAGTCCAGATAACTCATCATTGATGTCTTACTTTTTTAGGGAAAATGCTCTTCCGAGATCTCACAGATGTGAGTGGAAGAATGCCCCAAATGATTCAGTTCATATCATAACATTGTTTCTGTGCAGGATGATATCAGATGATTGTTATGAATACTGTATGACAGTAGATGTCAGAGGAATGGCCCAGGGTGACGAATGGTCCAGACTCAGAAATCAGAAAAAATATTCTTCCTTGCTTGAGAAGAATAGTCCAGATAGCTCATCATTGATGTCTTACTTTTTTAGGTAAAATGCTCTTTCGAGATCTCACAGATGTGAGTGGAAGAATGGCCCAAATGATTCAGTTCATATCATAACATTGTTTCTGTGCAAGATGATATCAGATGATTTTTATGAATATTGTATGACAGTAGATGTATACTACTGTGGTGGATGTGTTCCACTGTTTGTGACTATACGTTATTGATCAAGTACTTGTGTGTTACTTGGTGTGGTAGTGTACCACTGGATTGTAGTTATGTACTAGTATGGATAGACACAATTGTTTTCTATTTTTTTATGATTTCCTTGAAGACTATCAACAATATTGGAAATGATTATCATCTAGATGGATGATTGAAGGATGGAGATTTCCCAGACAAAAAATGGTTCAGAACATTTACTCTTCTAGGACATATGTCTAGATTAGAAGAATGACTCTTGTATCACTCCGTGGTGTGAGTGACTTATCCAAAATCATGTCTAATTACTCATATAGAGTATGGTTTCGAGAGATGATATGGCTGATGACACTGATGATGATGATGGTGCTCATGATCTAGTCATGAGATAGTCTATACAACTATGTTGATACTACCAGGTGAATGGTATGTTTGCGCTCAAGACCATTACCTATAATACCTCCCTAGATAGGAGGGAGTGTTGATATTATAGTAGTTGCGGGAGGTATTTACCTCCACATGTAAACCTAACAAGAATAGAATATTCCGGGAAGCAAGAAAAAACCCTAATGAGTTGGCTAATAACCGTAGAAGACATGTCAGCTCAAGAGGATAATTTGTATTAGGTTATTAGCCTCCAAGAGAAGAAGTCAGCCAGAAGAAATAATATATACTGAACAAACAGATACCCAGAATGAGAATTTGTCCCAGGTAGTTATCCATAATTAGTATAAATACAGGAGGCCAGTCTTCATTCTGGCAGGTAGTCTCAGAATTGCAGAGAAACACTTGTGTGCACTGCAGTGCCCAATTTTGTACACAAGTTTGGAGGAGAGCTGCTAATGCAGTTTCTGCAGCTTGCAGATCACATTTGGCTTAGAATGACTCTTGGTTAGGGTTTGGACTATCTGATCATATTTTTTTTGTGCACTATCCTTAGGAAAAGGTGCACTACCCTTTGTTTGGCTATCTAGCCTAGGGTTTGCTTTCAGAGTAATTCTCTGTCAAGGTTAAGGTGCTCGAAGGGTGGCTTCAGCCTATGGTTGGGTGACAAGAGTGATATTTTCAATGGTAAAATGAGCACATCCATTATATTATAAAAATATCTTCCTTAGATGCGTCCATGGAGTCAGATTCGAGCCAAACTAATCCAATCAATTCATAGTTGTTTTTAGAGGAAAGTGGTATTTCTTCATGATTCCCTCAACCAACTCAATGCTCTCTTAAAGTGGAAAACAAAGCATTGCAACACCCCCTCTGAGATTGAAAAGGAGTTCTAGTGCTCCTTATGTATGAGTAGGGGAGCGTTGATCTTCCAAAACATCACCAAGATGAGTAATTCCCTAGTAAAAATACTTGTTATGATTGTCAGATGATGGGGATTCTTATTTTGACATGTTTTAGGGGTTGTAGAAAGTGTTTTCATGGTGTCGTTCAAGATGTGACTCGTAGGAAAAGTGAATGTGACACTTACAACACTTGTGATAATAAAAGTGAGATACTTGTGACAGTTACGATACTATCAAAGTGAGGAATTTTGATGTGTAACAAGAGTTTTTYCCCTTACTTCACTGTGATAGTCAAGCCCATCCATAACTTGTTGAAGAAAGATAGAAACTTCTCTTGKATTCATGAGGTASAAGAGGATTTTAYAGAAATAAAAAAAGGYAATCAACTYTRCACAAATTTTAKCCAAACTAGATTTTCATAAAGACTTCATTATTTATACCAATTCCACAAAAGAAGTAGTTTCTTCCATTCTTCTGCAAACTGATGACCAAAATAAGGAAAATTCTTTAGCCTRTATGAGTCAAAGTTTATCAAATGATGAGGTGAAACACACTTTGATTGAAAAACACACTTTCTCCTTAGTAAAAKCTATAGAAAAATTTAGGCATTTCATTTTGGGAAAGCAAACGMAGGTAAGAGTCCCTTTTCCTACAGTCAAGTTTTTGCTTACACAGACTCATCWTTCAGGAAAACTTGCACATTGGCTTGCCAAAATTTAGGAACATGATTTAACGATTACTACAACAAAAACAATTAAGGGAYRTGATCTAKCTCTCCACTTGGCTTGGCACCCTGAACCAGGTGATTCTTTTGAAGAAGATGAGAATCCTCTGTCRGCATTGTTTTACTTGGAAACTCATGATTTTGATCTCGCCAATCATCCTTGGTACAACGATATCATCCACTATATTTTTCATCATAATTTTCCARGACATTTAGATTCGCATTAGCACAAAAGGTTGTGCTTGATAGCTCCAAGGTACCTTATCTTGGGAAATATCCTTTTTCGTAGATCTGTTGATGGGTTATTATTGAGATGTGTAGATGATAAAGAATCTCAATTTTTTTTTAATGAATTCCACAAATCATCAAGTTCTAACTTCCATATTGGTGGCCATTTTTTAGTGAAAGATGCAACTTATAAATTTATCAAGGCTGGTTACTTTTGGCCCTTGATGTTTCAACATTCTTTTAAGCTCATTCGGGCATGTGAAAAATGTCAAAAGTTTTCTGGCAGAGAACAATCTTTTGTTATTCCTTTATATCCAATCTTACCATGGTTCCCATTTTCTAAATGGGGATTATACTTCATCGGCCCTATTAACCCTCCATCTTCTGCAGGACATGAATTTATCCTAACAACAACATACTACTTTATCAAGCGAACTGAAGAAGTTACTCTTAAAAATGAATAGGATGATCAGGTAATTAATTTCTTGGAATCTAATATCTTCTCTCCCATTGGCCTTCCTCTCAAAATAATTTCATACAATGGACTAGCATTTATTTATGCAAATTTTACTTTGTTTCCAAGAAAATTTGGAGTCAATCAGTTCACCTCATCCACCTATTACCCTTAGGGAAATGGGCAAGTCGAGTCAATCAATAAGAACCTGGTCAAGATATTGAAAAGGATTATTGACGATAAGCATCGCCAATGGCATACTTTTCTTACATACGCATTGTGGGTCGATTGCACAACCACCAAAAATAACATTGTCCATACCCATTTTCATATTTTATATGGTCAAGAAGTTGTTATGCCTATTGAGCTTGAACTCACATCACTTTGTTTAGCAATGTAAGATGACGAATTCAATTCCATAGATATTTCCCAAAGGATGAGTGCTATACTAGCCTTAGAGGAACAAAGGAACCATGCATTGGAAAATCTAAAGAAAAGGCATCATACAGTCAGGAAATATTTCAATAAGCATGCCAAATATTCTAAGTTTAAGGTGAATGATAAAGTCCTTGTTTTGGACTCCACTCACGCAAACAAAGGAAAACATTCTAAATTCCAAAAACTCTGGCTAGGTCCATACAAGATTGCTCCAGTAATTGGAAGTAATACTTATATGTTGAAGGATTTCGAAAAGCGATTGTTTTCCTTCATGACTAATGGCTCTCATTTGAAACATTATGTGAGCCTGACTGATTGTTCTTTTTATGAATGATTTTTTCAGGTAAATATTAGATTCTAGTTGTATAGTTCTTTATTTTTTGCATTTGATTATGGTTTATTTTTAGTAGAACTATTGATTTAATTTTGGTGAGTTGATTTTGACTGCAACCTTATTTTTTAGTTTGACTGTAGCTTTATTTCTCTGTTTCTTTACCCTCATTTTGTTGAATTTTGTTTTTGGCCTAATTTGAATATGTCATATATGTTAGGATATTTAGACACTTAAGAGTTAGTTAAGATCTACTTGGTCCAATGTGTCGTTAGGTATTTAAGTGTGTTTCTTAGTGTATTTCTTTAGTATTCATTAGTATTCATTTGTAGTTAGGAAATCTGATGGTCACGATATGTTCCTGACATAGAGTGATCTGACGGTTCATATTCACCTCGGTATTAACGGTCATTGATCCCTGGCTTAACACCTGATTGGTCCATGATCTCTACTTAAAGAGCATGGATGATCATTTCTCGATGATTGATTATGAGAAACTCTACTGTAAAATCTCTCTATAATATTTTTCTTTTGCAATAATAAAATGCTCCAAGTGGTTGCGTTGGTTGCGGTCATGGATGTTTCCCCGTAGGGGTTTTACCACGTCAAAACATCGATGTGTTGATATTTTATCTAGTTTTGTGAGTGTTCATGGAAGGTGTTCATCCTCTGTTGGAATACCTATGTTTTTGAACATCCTATGGTATCAGAGCATGTTTTAAAACTTGCTCCTATTGTAGATTGAGATCATGAAGCCGAGTTGCCTCATCTCCATTTTCTTCCATTTTCATACATTTAAGGGATGATATGACTGTTCCATTGTGTATGGAGTGCTTGTTTCAGTCAGGAACACTTTTCGTTTCACTCGAAAAGGTTTCTTTTTCCCAATATACGACCATTTCAGCTAGATCCGGAGGTATAAAGCTTGAATATGTCGTTTTTAATTTTTTGCAGAGTATTATTTCAGTTTTGTATTTTTTGTTTCTTGGTTTTTTCTCTTTTAGATATGTGTATTCTCTTTTCCCCATGACCTATGCGATCTCAAAAAACAAAAAACATATAGGAAAAGGTGCATTTTCCAGGTAAGCTAACCGAGAAGCAAAATTTGTTTTTGTGTGAAAATATTTTTTTATGAGCACGCTCTCCAAGTTCATCAACAGCAACCGATATCTAACCCTTGTTGTCATCGAGAAGAGAAATGTTTTCCTTATGTGAAAAGAGTTTTTTATGAGCACGTTCTCCAAGTTAGTCAACAACAACAACAATCCTCCTGCTAAACAATACAATATGTTTTGATATCCCACTTTATTAAATGTCGCCTTATTAAGTAAGAGGTCTTGAGTTCAAGTCTCTCTTTTTGTTACTTTTTTTGAAAAAGTTCATGCCCCATTGTAAAGTTTATTTCACTTCAAGTATAAAAGTGAATCACTATAACTAGCTTTAATATTTTATTTTAGAGTTATTTATTTTTCATGCAACTTTCTTTTATAAAGTAACTTCATTGTAAAAGCAATCCCCACTTTTTCTTATAAAAGTGGGTCACTTCATAAAGAAACTTACACCACCACGTAGTCCTTTGATTATTGTTTATGTCTTTTTTTAAAAGGGCATGACTTTCACATCCAAGGTCCGTTTTCAGTGCCATTTTTTTAAATTGCCTAAGTTTTCGAGATATTTCCATACAGACCATCAGTTTCAATTTTTAAATCCATATTATCTGCATATTGAATATGTCTTCTTCTGGTAATATTTTTCTTACCAGCACCAACTACTTTCAATGGAAATATCATATGGAGGATTTATTAATATGTAAAGGCTTGTACCAGATTACTTTCGGAACAGAAAAATAACCCACTGGTGCTAATAAGAAAGTCAAATGGGCTAATAGTAGTGACAAAGGATGTGGAATGATAAGAATTTCCATCTCTCTTGATTTAAGGTTCCACCTTAAAGAAATTGATGACACCGATGAAGATTAGGAAAATATTGAATATTTGTTTGGTAAACACAATATTATTCGAGCACATCAATTAGAAAATCAAATATTGAATTTAAGTCCAAATGATTTTTCTTGCATTGAAGACTATCTATCTAAGTTTAAAACACTCAGAATTTTATGTGAAGAATGTGAGATCAAGCTGGAGGAAGAGTGTTTCATCTATATTATTCTTTCTAATCTAGGTATTGCATATTCTATGTTTATATCTACCTTTTATGACATGAGAGAGGCTCTAGGTAAATCTTATCAAAAACCCACTCTTGAGTCCTTTTTTGATTCTTTGATTAAAGAGCATGATAAGCTTGTACAACTTGGAGTGATCAACACTACAGGTACCTCCAAAAAATCCTTAGTCACCCAATGGAAACATAATCCCAAGAAGCAACGTCCTCGCCACAAAAGCAAGCAACATAAGGGTCCCAAACCCACTCAAACAGCTTCAACTCCTAATGGTGACAAAGGAGCAAAATCCAAATATAAGAACATTGACAGACATTGCAATTTTTGTGATAAATATGGTCATGATGAATCCAAATGTTTCAAGAAGATGCCATCTTTAGAAGCAATGGTAAAGAAGCACAACATCAATATTGATTCTACTTCTTCTTCTTCTTCTCATGGACATGCACTTTTTTCTTTTGGTTTCTCCTTCAATACAACTTCTACTTCTTCTTTTGATGAGTGGTTTATTGATTCTGGAGCATCTTATAATATAGATAAGGATAAATACATATTTTCTACTCTAAATGAATGTAACATCAAGAAAATATGCGTTGGTGATGATAGATTTCTTAGTGTTTTAGGATCTAGAACAATTCAAGTAGATAATGGTCATTTCAATGATGTATTATGTGTTCCAAGTCATTCTTGTAACCTTATATCAATATATCAAATCACTCATTTAGGGGAAGGTAAAACCATAGAGTTTTCATCTCACCAAGTTGTAATCAAGGATCTAAAATATCCTAAGAGTCTTCTTGCAATTGGAATTGCCGATGATATTACTAGGTTGTACAAGTTTGACAACTTTGGGTCATCATATTTTTCATCATTTTTTTATGCTCATAGAGATGACTTGAGCAAAATTTGGCATGAACAGTTTGGTCATCTAAACTATCTCTCATTGCAACAACTATGTAATCAAAATATGGTGATTGGTCTTCCCCTTGTTTCATGGAGAGATGGTGTTTGTGCCGGTTGTGTTCTCAACAAACATCATCAGGGAATTTTGACAAATGTGCCTCTTGGCATGCCTCGGGCCCTTTGCAACTTGTTCACAGTGACTTGTGTGGTCGATTTTCTTCTACTTATTTTTTTGGGTGTAACTATTTCTTAAATTTCATTGATGACTTTTCCAGACGTACTTGGGTTTACTTTTTAAAACTTAAGAGCGAATTTTTTGAAAAACATTTGAAAAACATTTGACATCAAATTCAAAGGTTAAGAACAGATAATGGAGGTGAATATGTGAACAATAATTTTACAAGTTATTGCACTACACAGGGCATCCAAATGAAACACATTGTTCCATATACACCACAAAAAAATGGTGTTGCTGAGAGAATGAATTGCACATTAAAAGAAATGTCTAATTGTATGATCCAATCTAAGGGATTAAGTCTAAAGTATTGGGTGAAAGCCATAAACTATGAAAATTACATAGTAAATTGCAATCACACAAAGGATCTTAAAAATATAACACTAGAAGAATCTTGGACTAAAATTAAACCATATGTAAGTCACTTCCGTGTATTTGAAAGTATAGCATGGGCTCACATTCCTTATGAGAAAAGGAAAGCGTGGAAGCCTAAAAGTGAGAAGTGTATATTTGTTGGTTATTCTGGAGATGTCAAAGTTTATATACTTCTTCAACCAAATTGTAATGAAATTATTATTATAAGAGATGTTAAATTTGATGAAAATCTCTTGGCATATGAGCCTAATTCGACAAGTGTGCCTTCTTAGGCCTGCAATCCATATTCGACGTTTGTGCCTTCTTCTTCTCTTATACTGGTTTCTTATTCAAATGATGACAGTGAGGATGAAAATCCACTTTCGCCTACTCACCTTCTCCAGATGAGTCCTTTGAACCTAAACCAGGACCAACTCCACCGCTTCCTATATGGGTCCATTGAACACGAGAAGAAGTCGGTGATCTTGTCAGTGATCCTTCATATCATCTTTAGACACATTTATAGTTCCATCGAGCCTCTTCTATTTTGGCTCAAGTTTCAGAGACTCGTGATCTAGAGACATTTGCAGAAGCTTCAGGTCATCCAGATTGGGATATAATAATGAATGAAGAGTATCGCTCTTTAATGGCAAACAATACTTGGGATCTTGTACCTATTCCAAAAGGAAGAAAAATTTCCAGATGTAAATGGGTCTACAGAACTAAGTATGCATCAAATGGAAGTAATTAAAGACACAAGGCTCAATTATTTTCCAAAGTATTTTCCCAAGTTGAAGGAATTGACAATAATGAAACCTTTTCCCTTGTATCCAAAATGAATTCCATATGCCTTGTTATTTCCCTTCCTGCCTCACATAAATGGGAGCTCCATTAGATGGATGTTAAATCCACCTTCTGGGATGGATATTTGCGAGAATAAATATACATGGAACAACCTCCTGGCTCTTTCCATAATGAATATATCCTTTTTTGTCGCCTTAATAAATCTCTTTATGGTCTTAATCAATCTCCCTGAGCTTGGTATGCCAAAATGGACAGGTTTCTTATTGACATTGGATTCTCTAGATGTCATTATGATCCTAATTTATATACCAAGAATGTGGGAAGCCATCTCATAATCCTTTTCCTTTATGTTGATGACCTTATCCTTAATAGTAGTGACTAAAAACTTTTAAACCATGTGAAAACTAGCCTTAAGAAGAAATTTGAAATGATAGACTTAGGATTTTTGCACTATTTCCTTGGCCTCCAAGTTTTACAAACCAATGAAGGAATTTTTCTTTCCCAGTCTAAGTATTCTTGTGACCTTATTCATTTATTTCACATGGAATATTTTAAACCAGGCCCTTCTCCCTTCCAGTCTGGAGTCAAGCTTGTTTCCACATGTACTTCTCCCGAAGTTGATGCCACCTTGTACCTTCAGTTAGTTGGTAGCCTCTTATACTTGACTCATGCCCATCCTAATATTTCCTTTGGTGTTGGTCTTGCTGCCCAGTATATGAAAACACCCCATGAAATCCATTAGAAAGAATCTAAAAGGATACTTCTCTATGTCTGTGGTACAGTTCAGTTTAAGATACAATACAATTAAGGGGGAACTCCTTTATTGGTTAGTTTCACTGATTCAAATTGGATCAACGACCCTGATGATCAAAAGTCTAATATAGGTTATGTTTACAACCTTGGTTCAAGATCTCTCACTTGGGCCTGTAATAAACAACAGGCTATTTCACTTTCTTCACTAGAAGTAGAGTAAAGAGAAATGATAAATGAAAGAAATGAAGCCTTGTGGCTTTGATATATCCTTTCAGAGTTTGGATTCCAGCAGCAACATCCGACCAACCTTTGGTGTGACAATCAGAGTGCCATCAAGATCGCTAAAGACCTAGTTAAAAATTATCACAAAAACCACATTGATCTACACATGAACTTCATCAGAAAGTTAATTCATGATCAAGTTATTGAAGTGCTCTTTTTTCCTATAGAAGATCAAGTTGCATACATTTTCACAAAGTCTCTTACAAAAGCGAATTTTTCAAAACTTCGATCTATGTTAGGAGTTTAGGAAGTTTTAATTAAGGGGGGATAGGCTCTAATGCCTCCTTCCTTCTCCTATTGCATAACTATTGTAAATATGTTAATCCTATCCCAAGTTGGTCTTAAGGGAATGTTAGGATATTTAGACACTTAGGAGTTAGTTAATATCTACTTGTTCTAATTTGTCGTTAGGTAAAAGTGTGTTTCCTAGTGTGTTTCTTTAGTATGCATTAGTATGCATTTGTAGTTAGGAAATCCAAAGGTCATGATATGTTCCTGGCGTAGAATGATCTGATGGTTCATATTCTCCTCAATATTAACAACCATTGATCCATGGATTAACACCCGATTGGTCCATGATCTCTATTTAATGATCATGGAGGATCATTTGTCGATGATTGATTGTGAGAAACTCTATTGTAGAACCTCTTTGTAATATTTTTATTTTGCATTAATAAACTTCTCCAAGTGGCCACGTTGGTCGGGGTCGTGGATGTTTCCCCATAGGGTTTTACCACATCAAAAAATTGGTGTGTTGATATTTGATCTAGTTGTGTGAGTGGTTACTGAAGGTGTTTATCCTTTGTTGGAATACTTCTGTTGTTGAACAATTTACAACCACAATTTTTCTTTTTTTTGTAGAAGCATGCTTAAGTACGGATAAATAGATGGAACAGAAAGAAAGATAATCACTTATGGTCTGCAACCTCGTATCATTGCCACACCTATGACCACCCTTCTTAAGATTGATTTCTCAACTTCCCTTCTCTCATATTTTCCTTTCTTCCCTTTCTCATCCCTATTTGAAAGAGCATACCATAGAAAAATATTTTTAAATTCATAACAACAAGGTTTCTCTAGGTTGCAAAACCAAAGAGTTAGGTTCACTCCAATACTATATTTCCTTCCCTGTGGAGTCGCCATTGTTGACTCTTGAAATCATCATGAAGTCACCAGGCTGCAAAGAATTGCAAGGAATACACAATTTGTTTTATTATATATATACATACTAAATAAGCTACAAGTGGGACCCCCTATAGTGTCATTAAAGAAAAGATCATCGTTGAAGGAAAAATCACTTGATTTTGTGTTGTTGTAAGTTGTTTTGGATGCTAAATGGATCACTTGCATGTTTGATTATCTTGATATGATCTTGGTTTTAATTCTCAGCACAAATGAATGGTAACATTTTTTTTACCATTAAACTTCTTTGGGAATGGATTTTTCGATCTAAAATACTAGTGCAAGGTAAAATCATCATCAAAATGAAAGGTTCATGGCTGTGGTGTTTGACAATTCATGGTTTTAAATGGTAAAAGGATTTTATTTTTTATCAATCTACTGACATGGTATTCATTTATTAGTTGCCACTTTGTATATGTGATGAGTTTCTTGCAATTTCAACTTCTAGACATATGATTATCACTTGTTATAAAAAGGGTGTTCTATACACATACACGCATAGCATACCAATCATATATATTTTCATTGGTTATATGTATATTGTCCTATACATATTACACAAGTTACAAGAATGTGGTAGTATCGACTTTGTTGTTAATGGTTGTGGTGATTCGAAAGTTTGTATATGGAAAAGGTTTGGAAGTTTTAACGCATATGGGATATGTTATCCACACATCACACTTATGATAAGTTTGCAAACCATGTGATCAACAATGTGTTATGGTATCAACAATGTTAATGTGGTAGGTGGCTACATTGTTGACATGTGATCTCGTATGAACTGGTTCTTACTTGGCACTTTTTGGTTACATGGGGTTTTGACATGGCTCACCTTGGGTTGAGTGAGTGATTAATGTTGGTCGTCACCCCAACACAATGTCACCAATAGTTATTGCATCGACTAGTGTTAGATGTTACCACCTTAGGGTTCGGTATTTGGTTCATTCATTTGGTGGTTTGGAGGAAGTTTGAGATCTTAGTAACTACTGCAAATGATCGAAGGCACCATTTAACCTGCATGACACCAGGTACCAGGGTTTTGACTCCCTATCATCTAATGTTTTTTCTTCTTAAAAGTTTATGCATGGCTCTGTAACTACATGTTGTTCTTGACAATTTGATTCTTTATAAAAATGAAATCATTATGCTCTTGTTTTTCAAAAACATGTATGTATAGGATCTTGAATGATTTTGATTGATGGTTCCACTCATTGGTTTTCATGTC
>JZKD02S0434736.1:0-17736 GCA_000966675.3 Picea glauca
CCTTGATAGTGACGTTCTTATCTCCTGAAATAATACCTCTAGGATTTTGGGGACTTTTTCATCTTTGGATTCAGTGGAGGAGCCTGGCTCAGATCCTGTAGACCTAGCTTCTTGTGAAGGAGGAGTGGTTATTGATTTTCCCTACAGTATATTTGGCAGACTAATCTGCCCGTGTTTTTGAAAAATGAGGAAACCAACTTTTTGGTCTGCATGCAAGGTCAAGAATCTATTTTAGACTTCCTCATAAGATCTAATCCCTTTGAATATTCCATCATACGGGGAATTATCATGCCTATACTGCTTCATGTTGAATTGAGCCATATGGTTTTCCATTGTTTTATGTGGATCATGTTTCTTGAACTCAATGTCAACCAATTTAACATCCTCCAAAGCCACAACCTCAACTTTAGAGTGGCCAAAATCCAATAATGTAAACATGCCAATTTGAATGGGGAAAGTCGGCCATACCTTTTTTTTTGCTTCCTTCATCTCCTTCCTGATACCTCCCACAACTGTCTGGTACACCACTTCTCTACACACCAGCCTATCGAGTAAAAATTGTGGGAGAGTGTGAGGGGGAACCAAGCAACCAAAAAATCTGATGTAGGAGAAATTCTCCTCAATGAACCAATCTGCGATCTTGCCTAGGTTTCCCATAATCCTCTCTGAAATACAAGGAGGTGGGTGACCATAAATGGTTATGTGAATAGGTACTACGGCATTGTGGCAGATTTCATAAAATAAATCCTTAGATTTCTCTTCCCATAACTTGGAGTGACAAAAATGAATGGGCTTTGAATTTGTCAGGGTCCAACTCTAGTTCATCAATGGGAAAGGGGTCATGAAGAAGATGGAATCCATAACATGTGAAAACATGTAAAAAGGGGTAGGCTTCCCTTTAGATTTCATTATTTTATAATCAACGATTTCCTTAGCCAAATTATTCGACAACATTTTGGCCCAATTGAAAGTGTAACCCTCATCTACCTCGTTCATGATGGATACCCATTCCACTGAGAAATGTGTAGGGCTCTTCTTCCCGAAAAAATGATAGAACATCATGGCTACATACATGATATGAGCATCTAAAGACATTGTGGCATACATACCATGAGTGTCTATTCTGAATTTCTCTGGATGTCCCCACCAGGTCCTGATTATATCATGACCACTCCTGGTGTATTGAACACATTATTTTCTCTCGAACTCTAGAATGAATGCGACATTTCACGTATATTTAGTGGTAGGAGAGAGTTTATACATTAATTGTAGATGTTTCAGTCAGAATGAGCCAATGGAAACCTACTAATGGTTGATGATTCTCCTGGTCTAGATGTCAACATGTTCCAAGGTCCAGCTTATCATATCGTTGTAAGGCATGATTCATGGTTGTGCAACTATCTTGTGTGGATCTGACTGTGCTATGTGTCTAAGCTTAGATGCATAAGAATCATATTCTTTTTTGGAGGAGTCTTCAGGAAAGTTGATTATTTCATGCTCTAGGATCTCAAAAACAGGTTTCCAAGTTTTAACGGTGTCTGTGGCTTGCGGAGTAGTGTCTGACAGAATGTCTGCATTTGGGTTTGAATCTTCACCTATTGCATCATGATTTTTTGTCATTTTCCGCGGTGCCATAATATCTAGAGAAACAGAGTGAGGTTACCTGTTAAAGAGAAAGTCAATGAGTTTTTCAATAGATAAAACTGCAAATTGTGAAAGGTGAAAATTATTTCGAAATTGAAGTCCTTTAATTCAAACGAGAGCTTATCGATTTTCGTATAGACTCATTGATGAGGAATTTATTACCCTCAATGGAATTGACTACCTGACGATACACAATATTTGTTTGAAATCATTACCTTTAATCAATCATAAATTCGATTGATACTTCGACGTTTCCGTTCAGGAGCTTTGGATGTGACCTGTTGGAAGTCTCCTGAATCCCGAATCCATGGAGTAGTTAATCTTTGAATAATCACTTCTACAATTTAATTAACCACATTTTAAAACGTTGAATTAATTTTGATTTTTTCGGAAGTTCAGACTTCAGGGGTTTTTAAATTAGCACAAGAGAGGTTTCCTGAAATCCGAAACCATAAATTAAATAATTAAGAGTAATCTTCCTTAAGTATTAATTAATCAGGTTTAACTTTCGTTATGAGACATTTCATTAATTTGTTTTTACTCTTTGAAATATCCAATGCTTCAGCATTCAAAAATTCTGTGATTTGCGAACTTACTCTTTGTTAAACTCTTAAAGGGTCATCTCTCGGAGTGATGTGGTGGGATGATGTCATTCTAGATGACGTGTCAAGAAGAGGTAGGTTCCATGTGTTACTTGAGAGCATGTGAATCATCCAATGGAAACTTTAAGAAAATTGCCACGTGTCAGCTTATAAAGATTCAAAAGACACTCGTCTTATGACTCATGTTCGTGAGTTCCTTAGGGTTTATCATAGACTATTATTTTCAGGTTTTGAGGCTTCAGGGTTTTTATCGTTTATACTAATGTGAACATCCGAAGCGCGGGACTCTGAAGCGACCGTTAGGGATTTATTCTTTAAAACTCGGGCCACTCCAGAACTACGGAGGCTATTAGGATTGCTTGATCAAATTAAGGGAAATCATCAATGGTAGATAATGTATGCACTTTATTATTAAATGACAACCAACAAATTTGATTTAAAATTAAAAGGCCACTTTGTGTAGAATTTTATTCCTAAGGAGGCGAAAACTATAAACTCAAAGGCTCAAAATTGTGTGTGTTCCAACATAGGCCCCATCTGGGTATTGTGGCTCTCTGTGAGGCATGAAAGAACAATAGACCAAGTGCCTTTATTGGGTAAACGAAGTCATTATTTATTTTTAAAAAACATTTTCCAGTTTTACTCAAGAATTAATCATTCATAAAAGGACTAACTTAACAAAATCTCGAGAACCTCCGACACATATTCAGTTAATTGCTCTCAAGTCAGGATATTAAGATTTCCTTTTCTTTAAACTGATTTTAGAATAGTTTAGGATAATTAAAATATCTTTAGTTGAAATATCAAACTCAGACCAACTTCATTTGCATCAAGGTTAAGCAGATGTAACAGTTTATTTTAGGGAGTCCCTACTTGGTTCAGAGCGTAAATATCACAAAAAGTAGAGTTAGAAGACATAGTATGTTATATGGATATGTATGATAGCCTTGTAGATATAATAGACATTGCTTCACTGCCAATGAGCCTGTTCAGTACCCTGGTGAATTTTTCCACTTCTCCCATTGAATTTCCTTTCACCACTTCAATCAATACTTTTGTACTTTGCTGATATGAGGGAAATCATTATATGAATTTCCTTTCATAATCTATTTTGGAATAGATGGGGGAAATCAAATTATGAATTTCCTTTCACCATCTGTATTATATTTAATATTTTCAAGTGGGGGAAATCAATCTGTATGTGTCACACAAGGGATGATATCTGTTTAATTTTTTTGAAAGGGATGTCTGTCAACCATTTTTAGAATACTCTGCAACTAACTCTCTTCCAATTTTCAATACACCTTCTCCTATAGGGGAGACGTTTATGGGAATATTAATCTATCCAGTGATTAACCTTGAGCGAATTAGTCAATTTAAAGTCTGATAAAAGAGATAAAATTATTAGGATTATCCTAGACATACTTTTTCAATTGAAATCCAAGGAGGATAAATATTTTCTCCTAACCTTGTTTTGAAAATATGTTTATGAGTTCTCAAAGTCAAGGTGAGATTGCTTATTTTTATGAAGATTAAGAAAGGGTAAAGGTAATATGAAGTGGGTAAGAACTTGGGAATAGATAAAAGTAACCAAGTGAGAATTCAGAGACTTGACACAAAAATTCTGATCCCACATAAGTTTGTGTATTTAATTCAGGATTCCTTCCAACTTGTTTATTATTATTTTATTTTTGATTCATAGATGGCTTTAAAATTTATCAGTATGACCCTTTAAGCTATAATTTTATACTTTTATGATTTTTAGGTCCGGTGATAGTATTATTATGAGTGAAACTTCCTTCCCATTTGTTTCAAAGAATTCCTTGAAAAATCTTATTTGAACTAGAAAGGTAGGAACTCATACCTCGTCTTCCTTTTCAACTGTCAATAATGCAGATCATTAATTCATCACATGTTTTGAGAGAAATTGGATGCTTGGAAAAACGAGTGTCGGGCTTTGATGCATCCTTATCTCTGGTTTAACAAGACATATTCTACATAGGAATGAAATGTGAGATGTTAGAAAATTTCGCAGAATAGAGATGGTATGTGATACATATGTTTTTATATCCTTCTTTGATGATGTCAAGTAAACATGATTTATTTACAACAACCAATAAAATGACTTGGATAATTTACAAAAGAAAAGAAAAATTGCAAATTGAAAAAGAAAATGAATGTCAATCCAAACCGATATATACAATGGGAATCTGAAATATGACTACTGCATGAAATGTTTTAAGTAACACCCATTGATAGAAACATCAAGGATTTATCCATTGATATTTTCCAGTAAGAAAGAGTTTTTCCCCTCGACAGCTGCAATCTTGAATGGTCTGAACTAGACATGATCGAGCTTGCCATTTTTCCCTGCACCTTCTTTTCTAGTATCCCACTTTAAAACTAGATTTCCAGGAAGAAACTCCCTGCCTTTAGTTTTTTTATCGAAAAAGGGACTTCATATTATCTTGGTACTTTTGAATTTGATCATATACTTTCACTCTATTTTGTTGAACTTCAATGATTTGATTCATCCTTCTCGTAATGTCATTTGTCTCTTCATTTGTATCCTGCCAGAGTTTCATCACAGGAAGAGGAAGATTGATAGGAAGGACAACATCAATACCATAAACCAATTGAAAAGGGGACATACCTATCGATTTCTTGGTGTTGATTCATTTCTCCCATAGGGCATACTTTAGGTGGATGTGCCAAGATGTTTTATTTTCTATCAATTTTTTTTTTATTATAGTCATCAAGCTATTATTAGACAATTCGACCAATCCATTTCCCTGAGGGTGATAGGTTGTAGAATGACCTAAAACAATATTGTATTTTTGGAAAAAAATGATCATTATCATGGACTTAAAATCTTGAGCATTGTCAGTGACTATTTTCCGAGGACAACCAAATCTTGATATGCTGTTTTCTTCCAATAAGTATATTAATACCGAATCCGTAGCATTCTAAGTTGGAATGGATTCTACCCATTTTGTGAAATAATCGGTAGCGGTTAGAATCCATCTATGTTGAGAACTTGATTTCAGATGGATTTATTTGATGAAGTATAGACCCCATTGTTGAAAAGGAGCTTCATCTTTTACTAGGATTAAAGGTAGGGCANCCTTGATAGTGACGTTCTTATCTCCTGAAATAATACCTCTAGGATTTTGGGGACTTTTTCATCTTTGGATTCAGTGGAGGAGCCTGGCTCAGATCCTGTAGACCTAGCTTCTTGTGAAGGAGGAGTGGTTATTGATTTTCCCTACAGTATATTTGGCAGACTAATCTGCCCGTGTTTTTGAAAAATGAGGAAACCAACTTTTTGGTCTGCATGCAAGGTCAAGAATCTATTTTAGACTTCCTCATAAGATCTAATCCCTTTGAATATTCCATCATACGGGGAATTATCATGCCTATACTGCTTCATGTTGAATTGAGCCATATGGTTTTCCATTGTTTTATGTGGATCATGTTTCTTGAACTCAATGTCAACCAATTTAACATCCTCCAAAGCCACAACCTCAACTTTAGAGTGGCCAAAATCCAATAATGTAAACATGCCAATTTGAATGGGGAAAGTCGGCCATACCTTTTTTTTTGCTTCCTTCATCTCCTTCCTGATACCTCCCACAACTGTCTGGTACACCACTTCTCTACACACCAGCCTATCGAGTAAAAATTGTGGGAGAGTGTGAGGGGGAACCAAGCAACCAAAAAATCTGATGTAGGAGAAATTCTCCTCAATGAACCAATCTGCGATCTTGCCTAGGTTTCCCATAATCCTCTCTGAAATACAAGGAGGTGGGTGACCATAAATGGTTATGTGAATAGGTACTACGGCATTGTGGCAGATTTCATAAAATAAATCCTTAGATTTCTCTTCCCATAACTTGGAGTGACAAAAATGAATGGGCTTTGAATTTGTCAGGGTCCAACTCTAGTTCATCAATGGGAAAGGGGTCATGAAGAAGATGGAATCCATAACATGTGAAAACATGTAAAAAGGGGTAGGCTTCCCTTTAGATTTCATTATTTTATAATCAACGATTTCCTTAGCCAAATTATTCGACAACATTTTGGCCCAATTGAAAGTGTAACCCTCATCTACCTCGTTCATGATGGATACCCATTCCACTGAGAAATGTGTAGGGCTCTTCTTCCCGAAAAAATGATAGAACATCATGGCTACATACATGATATGAGCATCTAAAGACATTGTGGCATACATACCATGAGTGTCTATTCTGAATTTCTCTGGATGTCCCCACCAGGTCCTGATTATATCATGACCACTCCTGGTGTATTGAACACATTATTTTCTCTCGAACTCTAGAATGAATGCGACATTTCACGTATATTTAGTGGTAGGAGAGAGTTTATACATTAATTGTAGATGTTTCAGTCAGAATGAGCCAATGGAAACCTACTAATGGTTGATGATTCTCCTGGTCTAGATGTCAACATGTTCCAAGGTCCAGCTTATCATATCGTTGTAAGGCATGATTCATGGTTGTGCAACTATCTTGTGTGGATCTGACTGTGCTATGTGTCTAAGCTTAGATGCATAAGAATCATATTCTTTTTTGGAGGAGTCTTCAGGAAAGTTGATTATTTCATGCTCTAGGATCTCAAAAACAGGTTTCCAAGTTTTAACGGTGTCTGTGGCTTGCGGAGTAGTGTCTGACAGAATGTCTGCATTTGGGTTTGAATCTTCACCTATTGCATCATGATTTTTTGTCATTTTCCGCGGTGCCATAATATCTAGAGAAACAGAGTGAGGTTACCTGTTAAAGAGAAAGTCAATGAGTTTTTCAATAGATAAAACTGCAAATTGTGAAAGGTGAAAATTATTTCGAAATTGAAGTCCTTTAATTCAAACGAGAGCTTATCGATTTTCGTATAGACTCATTGATGAGGAATTTATTACCCTCAATGGAATTGACTACCTGACGATACACAATATTTGTTTGAAATCATTACCTTTAATCAATCATAAATTCGATTGATACTTCGACGTTTCCGTTCAGGAGCTTTGGATGTGACCTGTTGGAAGTCTCCTGAATCCCGAATCCATGGAGTAGTTAATCTTTGAATAATCACTTCTACAATTTAATTAACCACATTTTAAAACGTTGAATTAATTTTGATTTTTTCGGAAGTTCAGACTTCAGGGGTTTTTAAATTAGCACAAGAGAGGTTTCCTGAAATCCGAAACCATAAATTAAATAATTAAGAGTAATCTTCCTTAAGTATTAATTAATCAGGTTTAACTTTCGTTATGAGACATTTCATTAATTTGTTTTTACTCTTTGAAATATCCAATGCTTCAGCATTCAAAAATTCTGTGATTTGCGAACTTACTCTTTGTTAAACTCTTAAAGGGTCATCTCTCGGAGTGATGTGGTGGGATGATGTCATTCTAGATGACGTGTCAAGAAGAGGTAGGTTCCATGTGTTACTTGAGAGCATGTGAATCATCCAATGGAAACTTTAAGAAAATTGCCACGTGTCAGCTTATAAAGATTCAAAAGACACTCGTCTTATGACTCATGTTCGTGAGTTCCTTAGGGTTTATCATAGACTATTATTTTCAGGTTTTGAGGCTTCAGGGTTTTTATCGTTTATACTAATGTGAACATCCGAAGCGCGGGACTCTGAAGCGACCGTTAGGGATTTATTCTTTAAAACTCGGGCCACTCCAGAACTACGGAGGCTATTAGGATTGCTTGATCAAATTAAGGGAAATCATCAATGGTAGATAATGTATGCACTTTATTATTAAATGACAACCAACAAATTTGATTTAAAATTAAAAGGCCACTTTGTGTAGAATTTTATTCCTAAGGAGGCGAAAACTATAAACTCAAAGGCTCAAAATTGTGTGTGTTCCAACATAGGCCCCATCTGGGTATTGTGGCTCTCTGTGAGGCATGAAAGAACAATAGACCAAGTGCCTTTATTGGGTAAACGAAGTCATTATTTATTTTTAAAAAACATTTTCCAGTTTTACTCAAGAATTAATCATTCATAAAAGGACTAACTTAACAAAATCTCGAGAACCTCCGACACATATTCAGTTAATTGCTCTCAAGTCAGGATATTAAGATTTCCTTTTCTTTAAACTGATTTTAGAATAGTTTAGGATAATTAAAATATCTTTAGTTGAAATATCAAACTCAGACCAACTTCATTTGCATCAAGGTTAAGCAGATGTAACAGTTTATTTTAGGGAGTCCCTACTTGGTTCAGAGCGTAAATATCACAAAAAGTAGAGTTAGAAGACATAGTATGTTATATGGATATGTATGATAGCCTTGTAGATATAATAGACATTGCTTCACTGCCAATGAGCCTGTTCAGTACCCTGGTGAATTTTTCCACTTCTCCCATTGAATTTCCTTTCACCACTTCAATCAATACTTTTGTACTTTGCTGATATGAGGGAAATCATTATATGAATTTCCTTTCATAATCTATTTTGGAATAGATGGGGGAAATCAAATTATGAATTTCCTTTCACCATCTGTATTATATTTAATATTTTCAAGTGGGGGAAATCAATCTGTATGTGTCACACAAGGGATGATATCTGTTTAATTTTTTTGAAAGGGATGTCTGTCAACCATTTTTAGAATACTCTGCAACTAACTCTCTTCCAATTTTCAATACACCTTCTCCTATAGGGGAGACGTTTATGGGAATATTAATCTATCCAGTGATTAACCTTGAGCGAATTAGTCAATTTAAAGTCTGATAAAAGAGATAAAATTATTAGGATTATCCTAGACATACTTTTTCAATTGAAATCCAAGGAGGATAAATATTTTCTCCTAACCTTGTTTTGAAAATATGTTTATGAGTTCTCAAAGTCAAGGTGAGATTGCTTATTTTTATGAAGATTAAGAAAGGGTAAAGGTAATATGAAGTGGGTAAGAACTTGGGAATAGATAAAAGTAACCAAGTGAGAATTCAGAGACTTGACACAAAAATTCTGATCCCACATAAGTTTGTGTATTTAATTCAGGATTCCTTCCAACTTGTTTATTATTATTTTATTTTTGATTCATAGATGGCTTTAAAATTTATCAGTATGACCCTTTAAGCTATAATTTTATACTTTTATGATTTTTAGGTCCGGTGATAGTATTATTATGAGTGAAACTTCCTTCCCATTTGTTTCAAAGAATTCCTTGAAAAATCTTATTTGAACTAGAAAGGTAGGAACTCATACCTCGTCTTCCTTTTCAACTGTCAATAATGCAGATCATTAATTCATCACATGTTTTGAGAGAAATTGGATGCTTGGAAAAACGAGTGTCGGGCTTTGATGCATCCTTATCTCTGGTTTAACAAGACATATTCTACATAGGAATGAAATGTGAGATGTTAGAAAATTTCGCAGAATAGAGATGGTATGTGATACATATGTTTTTATATCCTTCTTTGATGATGTCAAGTAAACATGATTTATTTACAACAACCAATAAAATGACTTGGATAATTTACAAAAGAAAAGAAAAATTGCAAATTGAAAAAGAAAATGAATGTCAATCCAAACCGATATATACAATGGGAATCTGAAATATGACTACTGCATGAAATGTTTTAAGTAACACCCATTGATAGAAACATCAAGGATTTATCCATTGATATTTTCCAGTAAGAAAGAGTTTTTCCCCTCGACAGCTGCAATCTTGAATGGTCTGAACTAGACATGATCGAGCTTGCCATTTTTCCCTGCACCTTCTTTTCTAGTATCCCACTTTAAAACTAGATTTCCAGGAAGAAACTCCCTGCCTTTAGTTTTTTTATCGAAAAAGGGACTTCATATTATCTTGGTACTTTTGAATTTGATCATATACTTTCACTCTATTTTGTTGAACTTCAATGATTTGATTCATCCTTCTCGTAATGTCATTTGTCTCTTCATTTGTATCCTGCCAGAGTTTCATCACAGGAAGAGGAAGATTGATAGGAAGGACAACATCAATACCATAAACCAATTGAAAAGGGGACATACCTATCGATTTCTTGGTCTTGATTCATTTCTCCCATAGGGCATACTTTAGGTGGATGTGCCAAGATGTTTTATTTTCTATCAAAATGTTTTTTATTATAGTCATCAAGCTATTATTAGACGATTCGACCAATCCATTTCCCTGAGGGTGATAGGTTGTAGAATGACCTAAAACAATATTGTATTTTTGGAAAAAAATGATCATTATCATGGAATTAAAATCTTGAGCATTGTCAGTGACTATTTTCCGAGGACAACCAAATCTTGATATGTTGTTTTCTTCCAATAAGTATATTAATACCGAATCCGTAGCATTCTAAGTTGGAATGGATTCTACCCATTTTGTGAAATAATCGGTAGTGGTTAGAATCCATCTATGTTGAGAACTTGATTTCAGATGGATTTATTTGATGAAGTATAGACCCCATTGTTGAAAAGGAGCTTCAGCTTTTACTAGGATTAAAGGTAGGGCAGGGAGCTTTTGCTTACCAACAAATAGTTGGCACGAATTGCAAGCTCTGCCCCTTGCATTCAAATCAGTAAATAACTTCGACCAATATTATTTGACCCTTAAAATATTGTAAGTTGTCTCCCTCCAGGCATGATTCCCCCCACATATTACCTCGTGGAACTCATCATTGACTCCTTCTGTTTCAGCCTCTGTCAGGAAACACAATAAGAAGCCTAGAGGGTATTTCCAATACAACTTGCCATCAACAATACAATATTTAATCACGTGTAGCTTCAAAGTCCTTTCTTTAGACGAAGTCATTTCATTCGGGCATCAAAGGGTAAGGGGGTATGTAAGAATGTCACGATACTAGGTAGAGGAAGAAAAAATATCTTCAATCCAAATCATAGGTGCCTCGTCGTCAATTTCTTCTATATCTAGGAGAGAAACATGTGATTTGAGGTTATTTATCCCTAGCGCTTTGAAATTTGATTAAGCTAATATCTTTGCCAGGCCTTAACCTTTGACTAGCTTGGTTGGTTTCACTTCTAGATAAAATTCTTGAATTTTAGCCAACCATCGACCTCTTCTTCCATCACTGTCTGGCTGCACCAAGATGTCTTTGATAGCATTTGTTGGTACATAAGCGATTATTTTGGAATGAAATACATATGTTATGAAATATTTGAGAGCCTTCACCATTGTGTAAGATTTCTTCTCAAGTATATTGTATCTTAATTATGGATCCTTGAGGATTTTGTTGAAGAAGGTTATTGGTTGTTCAAACCCCTCTTCGTTCGTTTGCAGGAGTACCGGTGAGACAGTATGTTCAGAAGCAAATGAGAAGATTTAGAATTCCTTTGTATATTTTGGACTTGCTAGTACTAGTGCTTCCCCGATAGATTTATTGACACACTCGAAAGATGCTTTAGCTTCTGCAGTCCACTTCACTTCATTGTCCTTCTTCAACATATCTATAATCATTTTGATTATTTCAACAAATTTGGAATAAATCTTTTCAAAAAGTTGATCTTTCCTAGAAAATATTGAATTTCGTTTTTGTTCCTAGGGATATTAATCATGTCGATAGCCTCAACTCGCTTAAGGTCAACCTTGATTCCTTCTTTTGATACTATATGACCCAAAAGCTTACCTTCTTGCATAGAAAAATGTGATTTATTAGGATTAAGAGACAAACCAAACTTTCTGCATTCTTCGAAGGTCTATCTGAGGTGCAACGAATGTTCTGCATCAGAGTTGGAAAAAATCGTCAAATCATCAAGATAAATAACAAAAAATTTGTTTCTCTCATCGACAAACGCATAATCCATCTCTCTTTGGAAAGTAGCTCCTACATTCATCAAACCAAATGGAATTTTATCATACATAAAGGCTCCCCACAGAGTGGTAAACGTAGTATTTTCTTTGTCATCTTCATGGAAAATGATCTGATTATATCTGGAAAAAACACCGATCATGGAAATCATGTTGGCTCCAACTACCTTCTCTAGAACATGATCCATCTTTAGGAAAAGGTAATTTTCTTTAAGGGGTGACCAATTTAAATTTATGAAATCAACACAGATCCTTATTTCACCATTTTTATTTCTAACGACGACCAAAGTTGCTACCCATTCGAAGTACCTAAGTGGAACAATGATTTTTGCATCAAGAATTTTTTTAACTTCCCTTTCTATCATTGGCAGGAGAATAGGGTTTATCTGTCTGAGTTTCTCCCTGAAAGGTTTGATACCATGCTTTAAAGGAATATTGTGTTCAATAACAGAGGTATCTTAAGTTTTTAGATAATCATAATACCATGCAAATACATCTTTATACTTCCTAAGTAACTCGGTGTATTTACTCTTCATTTGGGATGGAAGGTATTTTGATATTTTGACCATTTTGAGATATTTATAAGTACCTACATTACAGCCTTCGACTTCTTCAGGTTGAGGTCGTAAGGTAGACTTTAAAGGTATGTCATCCTGGTCAAACAACCTTTCTAAGGGGATCAGGCCTCTGGGAATCTTATTTTTCTTAAGCAAGAACATGTGGTGGTTTGCAATCCTGTCTTGGAATTTTTCTGGGTTCTCCCCTTCCTGCATAATTCAAGCATGAGAATTCTGGTTTTCCTGATCTATGTGATTTTCAGAAAACTCATCAACCATTTTCAGAAACTATTTAATTTTTTCATTGTCTTCGAACACTTTCCAGTGCTGAACATTGTTTGGGATTGAAGGTATATGTCTCATCTCGATGTGATATTTCAGTTTTAAGATGGTAGGTGAGATGAACGTCACAACAGCCTTGGCCAAGGAATCAACTTGTTAGTTTTCCATCCTAGGAATAGAGTGAATGTTAAAGGATGAGAATAAATTCTCTATAAGATCCTGGCCACAATTCCTATATGATCTTAACCTTGGATGCTTAGCTTGATATTGTTTTTTTACTTGTTTTACAATAAGCTCTGAATCACCATAAACTATCAAATGTTTTATTTTTAACTTCCTTGCAGATTTTAATCCTAAAACCATAGCTTCATATTCACGAACATTATTCATATAATCGACCTCCCATTGTAATCTATAAGAGAAGGGAATAACATACTTATCACCTGGTGCCACGAAAAAAACTCTAGCTCCTACTCCTTCACAGGATGAGGCACCATTGAAGAACATTTTCCACATTCCTTCTCTAACATTTATATTTTTCTTTGTTATTTATTTATTTTATTTTTCTTCTTCTGTACATTCTTCAAAATCGTCATCTATAGATAATATACAATTTCCTAAGTCCTGATCAACAACATAGACTAGGTAATTATTGGGGTTTTGAGGGTCACTTATAGTATACACCAGTCTAGTTTCTTTGTACAGTCGCGTGAATTTCCTACCAAAAATTGGGATTGTAGTGTAAGTCATGTCCAGCTGAACTGATCCTCCTAACTTGACACCACAAGACCTGGATATAATCACTCTGTACTTGGTCGGAACGTCAGCAAAAACCACATCCATAAGGATACTTTTCATAGGGATCTGAGCAAGATTTACTACAAAATATTTAATCATACCTAGACACTTAACCTTTCTAGAATCAAACAAGTACAAGTCTTGATAAGGTCTGGTAATTTCTAGGCCTAATTTTCCCATGATAATTTTAGGCAATTAATTATGAGAGGCCCCAGATTCCAACATGTAACTGTGGAGTAAATGGTCGTGCACAGTTAGTGTGATATAGAATGCAACAACACAATCCTTATTGTTTTCAATGTGTGGACCGAACATGATTGTATGTTTTTTGTCCTGCAAATTAATAATGTCATCTTGACTTTCAACATCATAAAAAATTATCGCTTTAGCGATTTGCTTTTTATAAATCGGGTTTTTTGCAAGTTCAACCAAAGCAATTGGGATTTTGATTTTATTAAGTTCATTTTCTAAATTGAAGCCTCCAATTGTTTTCTCAGTTTCCCTAGTTTGAACTTTTGCTTCTATATTTTTTGGCTTCTTAGTTTGCATTGTTCTTGTTTCAACTTTCTTTTTTCGAGCAGCTTGTGTTTCAGTTGGTGGTTTAGTAACTGTCGCCTCATTCTCTTTAATTTGTGATGAAATATTTTTTGGTGGAAAATTTGTAGAACTTTTCTCTATGGGACTTAAATCATACTTATGTTGAAGTTCGGCCATTAATGAGTTGAAGAGACTTTGATACGTAGATTCTCCCAGATTTTTGATGGTTTCCTCATTATTAAATATGGATTCCAGGTCTAAAGATTTCTCATAATCCCGCTTAGTTAAGTGTGGCTCGAGATCATCGTCACTAATGTTGTTCATATATTCTTCTAACTCCTCATAATCTTGCATTTCATCCCTCTACATGAAATTTTTAGTTTTAAATGGAGCTTGGATCTTTTGGTCTTCATTTTTTACTTGTCTTTGTTGTATCTAAGGGTTAGGGTTTCCCCTGAATTGATTTATAATGTATGGATCATGTTTGGCTTGATCTAATTCCATCCGGGAAATTTTGTTTGATAAATATTTGATGATCTTGTCCATCTCATCCATTTTTCCCTCTGCGGACTTCCCTGATCCAGAGGGTCATTCCTGCTCTTTGAAATGCCTGGGTTCTCTAGTTCCCATCTCAACCTTAGTTTTTAATTTCCCATATGCCATCATATTGGACTCAATTTCTATTGCATCATCTTGCATTCCTGACAAAGTGGTAGATCTTCTTTCTCTTAAGAGTAGAGCAAAGTCAGAATCGAAATCCCATGCAAAATTTACTTTTGCAGTTGGTTGAGAACGTTTAACATCGGCTGGGATTTTGTGATAAATTTTATTGAATCTATGGATAAATTTAAGGACTGATTCATAATTATTCTTTCTCAAAGCCCCAAATTTGGTTAAATAATAGAGATGATCATTTTTTTCGCCCCACTGTCTTAGGAATGCATTCTCTAAATCGTCATATGATAGTATGGAACCTGTTGGGAGTCCTTTGAACCAAGTCCTCACTTGTCCTTCAAAGGTATGTACTAATAGCCTTGAGTAAACATCCTTGTCCTCAATTCCAAGGATATCAACGAACTAATCAAAAAAGGATATATGCTTAATTGCAGTTAGATCTCCTTCTCCCATGAATTTGGGGAGGTTATTCATGTAATTTTCGGGCAGATCATACATGACAACATGAAGGACTAAGGGATAATATCTAGAAGCTACCTTGGTAAATATTCTAGGGGGTTGAGCTTGTCCACCAGCTCCTGCGCCTCTAGCCCCACCAACACCAGCACCTCTAGCACCGACCATTGGAAGTCTAGGAGACGGACTTCGGGGTATAAAAAGGGATTTTCAAAAACTTTGAGGGACTTAACTGCTGACCTTGCAACTAATTTTGGGTGTGGTGAATGAAGATCGAGAAAAATATCACGAGGAGATGAAATATCTAGATGACGAGGGAAAGGGAAACTTGAGTTGGTTTCCTCAATTTTACCGAATGTATATATAGGAGAGGTGATATGGGATGAATCCAGGTATAGATAGTACTCTTCAAGGTTTCGAGAAACATAAACCTTTACTTCGGGAAAGGAGAGAACCAATAGAGTGTCAATGAAAGAGGGGATCAAAAGGGATCCTTTGTTCTCACTGGTAAAAGTATCTATTAGATCAATATCAACTTTGATCTCGGGAATAATTGCTTTTGGGGATTAAAGTTTAACCTTAGTTTTACTATTTGATGCCTCTGCAGAATGAATTTGTTTAAGACTTTCTTTAGGGGTTAGTTATTCAGTGGGAACCTTAGCATTAACTTATGTAACTCTGGGTTGATATACCTTACCCAATGACGCAGTAGTATGTCTGAGATATCCCTTTCGTTTCAACAACTTTTTGGGATCTGACACTGGAGTAGTTTTCTTATCGTATGGATTGTTTCTGGTATTCTTTCGACCAAATTCTAGTTTTGTCTACGGTGGAGTCTCCAAGTGAAAAATAAAATAATCCTTACTTATGTATTCAATATTTGTTCACCATCAAAGACCAAAATGTACCTTGTCATTTTCCCAGGGAAAATGATTTTGTTTCTTCGTCCCCGACAATGGCGCCAAAAAGATGTTGTTCTTGAGATTAATCCTAAGGCTCAAAGAATAATGTTAGGAATCAGAAGTGTTTAAAGAAAAAAATTTAACGAGTGTTTTTCTTACCTTCAATTTTATGAGAAATAAAATTTAAATGAAATTAATAATAGGATAGTACAAAGGTTGTATTTCGTTATCTGAGCTGAAATTATAATATCAAATGGTGTGGAAAAGAGTTACAAAACTGTTAAGAGAATCCAGGAATCAATTACAAGTGATTCTCACCTTGTTTGCAGTGGAATAAAAGTAGAGAACGCACCCTTGAACAGGATATAAGATGCAATAATTCACGCAGATCGCAGGTCTTGTTTTACTCACAGTAAATACAGAGTAAAAAAAATTTACTGAATGAATTGTTGGTATAATATGATCACAGTAGTTGTAATACTAAATTGCAACCAATCTCTCTTCAAGGAATTACATAAAGAAATTCAGGGAAATGGAAACAGAGAGGAAAAACATAACTCAAATTGAACGAAAATTAGGATCTTTGTCTGCAATTCTATTAATAATTAGAAAGAGAGTTTCTCTATTACATTCAGCAAGAATAAGCCTTCAATAGATCTTAGATATATTTATTTATACAAAATATGTCACAACTGAAAACCGTTGGAATTCTTACAATATTTAACTAAAAATAACATACATCTGAATAAAACAACATGATGTAAATTTTGATGAGTTTTGTTGGCGCTCTCCTTTGTCTCTTGATCTATTGGTATAATCACTCCTTCACCTTAATCCTTTTGGCTAGGTACACATGGCATTAAGGCCACCTTAATCATTTATCATACTGTATTGGTTGTTTTAATTTTGTTTCCATCTATCACTTCGGATATATTCAGTGGGGAAATGAATTATAGTTGAGGTCATGGGGTGAGGATAATCAGACGGATGGCACAACATTGGCTTATCAAGGGATGGATAATGGACACAGGGAAGAGTAACCATCTATGGAAAAATGATGAGGGAACAAGTGTATGATGATGAAATGGGATAAGTGGAGGTTATAATGCGGGTCAATGAGGTAAGTGACTATTGGAACGTGAAAGGTAGAGAGGGCGGAAGGAAAGGAAAATGTGCATGTTTTCTCACTTGCTCCCAGCTATGCTTTATTTTCCATGTTCAATGCATTGGGTGCATCTATCCACCAATGTCACCATCAACCTTGAGGGATCAATCTTTTCATTTCCTCGAAACCGAATAATTTCGTTTTTATTTGAGGAAGCTTTTCTTGGATCTTGTTCACCTCTTGGACTGTGGCCTAAGACTGGGAACTTGGATGAACTAGCCATTTATTGATTTTAAGAAGATCAATCTGTCTCATTCCTTGAATGGATTTCAGAGTTTCTTCTTTGTTCTTTTTGGAATTTTGTTGGTTCAT
>JZKD02S0434747.1:0-17736 GCA_000966675.3 Picea glauca
CTAATGTTAATAAACTTAAAACTGAAATCAAGTATGAAGGGTGCATACCTGGAGCGTTTGTCAGACTGCTTGCTTTGATGATGTCTGGATGAATAATGATACTTCTTCACAACTTGTACTTGACCCTCATGTTACAACAAATTTCCAGCTCTTTTACTTCTTGAAGTTTTAATGTGGAAGGAAACGAGATATAGCTATCAATATTACTTGATATGAATCAAGTGCGTCGGAAGCGCTAAGTCCTATATCACAGAAGATATAGTTCATCTGGATCATCTTTTTTTGTTCTTTTCCGATCAGGTTCATCTTCTCCTGCGAAATGAGCATGATGCCTTTTAAACTTCCTGGTTTTATCTTGGTCTTTTGCTTGGGGACAATTTCTTGCAATATGTCACATCTTTTGGAAAATGAAGCATCTGAACCTTGAGAGATCTTTATGAGAATCTTGTCTTTTATGAGGCTTCTGAAATCTTTTATGCGAGTGAACTTTTTTCTTGTTCTTTCCTTTTCTTGTGTGAACTGTTAGCGCTTGATCTTCATTGTTCTCTATCTTTTCCTTTCTTGCCTCTAATCTGGCTTCTTCTTGAGTAGAATCTTCCCACGACATGCTAAACTTAGTTAACTTTCTTCTAGAGCAAATTCCTTGGATGAAGGATTCCCAAGAATTTGGAAGACCATTTAATGTGGTCATCGTTATCTCAACTTCTTCGACTGAGTCTCCAATACCTTCAAGTTGTTCTTTAATGTGGGACACCCTTGTGAAGTATGATTGTATGGTTTCTGAATTTTGCATCTTTACATTCTTGAGTTGTGTCCTCGAGATCATTTTTCAATTGATGTTCTTGCCTTCAAATAGACGGGATAAAGCATCCATCATTTGCTTTGGGGTTTTTAATGCTGAGACATGAGGAATCAAATGGTTCTTGATGCAATCGGCAATGATCCCCTTTGCTTTGATCGGATTTTTCTTATATTTGGCTTTGACCTCATCTCCCTCTGCCTCTTCAATATCTTCTTCAACAAAACTTGCAAGGTCATTCTCTTCTAGAATGAGCATTACTTTGTACTTCCACGGTTGAAAGTCATCGGCGCCTTCAAGCTTTTCGTCAAACTTGGTACTGGTAGTCATTATGCTCGGAATAAGTAAATATATCAAATAACTTTTCAAGATGAGGATCTGAGACCTTACCAGAGAGATTGTTGAGTCAAAGATGAAATCTGTCACAAAATCTGCAGCAGCTGCAACCAGGTCTAGGGTTTATGAGGAAACCCTAATTTTTCAACCTTCAAATTTCGAAATTCCGATCCAGGGACTAGATGCGCCGTCCTAGGGCAAGCTTCTAGGTGTGGTTATTTTCTCTAACGTCCTCCTTAAACAAGGAAAACATCGCACTTAGGGTTTATGCAGAAACCCTAATTCTGCAACACTGAAAACTGAGTCTTGGAGAGGGTGCGTTGAGGCTGGCCACTTCTTATAAGTTGTGAGTTGGTCTCTTTCAGGCCTGCTCTGATCCCATGTTGATATTTTACTTATACAGCTAGTAGTTACAGTTCTTTTTTTATTATTACAAACATTTCGCACATTAGCTACGTATATAAGATCACTGAAAGAGAGACAATCACAGAAACAAGAGAGACACAAAGATTATCCTAGGAAACCCTCTAGGGGAAGAAAACCTAGCAAACTTCCTCAATATAGATTAGCCAACCAAGAACAATGCTTCTCTCCAAGAGAGAACTAACAAAGYAAAAGATCCTCCTCTACTCCTTCACTAGGAAAGAGTAGCGCACCACWTGACAAAGATGAATCCAAGAGATAGACCAAAAACCCTCATTGACGTCACACCTAGCTGCAGTAGCTTCTCCTCTAAGACTTGCGCACTTTTCTCTTGTTGCAGAGTTTGTGAGTGAGTGAACAAGTGAGGCGGTAGCCTCCCTTATAAATAGTAGTCTGGCCTCCTTAAATTAGGTCTCGGTCGACCTGTCAATTTACCCTCTTAAATTACATTTTATTAAAGGCACAATAGGGCCGACTTTTACAAAGGCACAATAGGGTCGTCTTAATAAATATAATATAATAACATTCTTTAGGGTTTGTATTGGTCAAATACAATAAGGATATCTTCCGAAGCTACTCAATCTTCAACAAAAATAACCCCAAAAAAGCAATGCAAACCCTAGTTTCAGACCTAGAACAGCCCTGAAACAATACTGGATAGAGAAAGAAGAGTCCACAATAGCTCTGATACCATGTTGAGATCATAAGATAGTGGATTTACAATGAAATCTTCAATAAATCCTAATCCAATACAGCAGAAAAATATAACAGCACTTCAATAATGATCACAATATAGATGAACCCATACCATCTATATTGTACTTAAACACAAGTACTCAAGAGAGGAACACTATGGGTAAGATTGATCTTAGGCCTTTTATCAAATAAAAACTTAAGTGATTGATTGACAAATGAGGATGGTGTATATATACACCTAAACCTCCATTCAGGTTTAGAAATTAGAGTGTTAACCAAAAGAGGATGAGATGACTAGGTCGACCTAGTCAAACATTGATAAATGTAATAAGATGGGTTAATTACCAATATGTAGGCTCAATAAAGCCATCGATACCTCAAATAGAGGGTTGACACATGGCCTCAAGTGAAGATTAGCCATAATCTCAACAGAAATAAGTGTGCCTTTGCTACTGTTGTATGGATTTGCTACTATACCTGCACACTAAGTGCACCCTGCTACTGTGGAGAAGACTGTAAGAGCTAAACAAGGTAAAAATCTAACAAAACCAATATGTTTATATTGTGTTTCCTCTGCTTTGAGGCATTCTAACTCTCCGGGGTTTATGAAAATAATGTTTGGGAACTTTGTAGGGTTGTCCTGCAGCCAATCACTTAACATGTGCTTTAGATGCTCCACTTCCCATAACTGAACTTGCTGACCCTCAAAATGTCCTCTGATGAGGCTTAGATTTTTAAAGTCAAATCGCACATAAACATTTCTGAAAACCATTCAAAGATACTTTTGCTTTACAACTTAAAAATTGTTTAAAATCCCCATGTAATAGGGAAAGTTGGATATTTTTTTCATAGAAGTGAAGATTGCACTAGCCTTTTGTCTTCCATCCATCATTGAGTTATGACCATTTCCTACAAATCCTATATGTTCAAATAAATTACTTGATGTTTTTGCTAGACTGAGTTAAGGTTATCAACCCTAAAATTCTCAGCAAGGTGCGTCAAACTCCTTAAGAACTATGATAAGATAATATAAGATCATTTTATTAATGTCCAACAAACGACCACAAAAGTAGGTCAATGGGACTGAAGATTACAACCTATACAAGTACAATATGGGAGTGCAAACGGGACTCCTAGATAACGTTGAAAGTATCATAAAGAAAGAAACAAACAATATAAACCATAATGCAACCTCACAATGTATATGGTCGAAACAAAGACAAAAAGTACAATGATCCAAAATATAAGTGAGTGTGTCCAAGAGTGGACAACTCAAAACCCTATCAAAGGAGAGAGTGAGAGAGAGGACTAACGATGAGGCTATCAAGGTCTCCCTAGTCTTATGGCTGAGGGCGAGGGGGGTGAATTGGGTGTTGGCTCATTGTCGGAGTCCTCAAGGACTATCAGGGTGTCTGGTTGTATGATCCTTGGGGGGATGTAGGAGCGGGGGATACTCCTAGTATCCTAGGCCAAAAGAAAGAAAATATTGATAGATCTCTGGCAGGTTATCTAGCGAACGAGAGGTGCCCTAATCTGAATCCGTTATAGATCTCTCTACCTCCTTGAGGATGTGTGGACTGATGTACAGTTCGGCACCTCCGAACCGATCTCAATGATAACGATATGTCTCCTGGGGGGGAGGCTGAGGAGAGACACAAGGTCTCACCAATCGACTGTCTGGTGCACTCTGGGACTCAACCCGTCGCTTGTTGCTTTGATCTGATGGGTCGACATGAAAGTATGAAGTGATCTTCCCGGTCATCTCAAGGCGGGGTATGGCATGTAGGAACTGAGATTTGTGGCCGAAGATCTCCTTGATGAAGAGGGCTAGGCATCTCTGGTCCTGGTACCAGAAGAAAGTAGAGAGGGAGCCCCCTGAGTCTCTATAGAGGCAATGGTAGCGTCCTCTAATCTCGTAATATATGGGACACCTAAAGATGAGGTGCATCTCTGTCTCCGGTTCTTGTAAGTGACACATCCAGCAAATCCTATCAGACCATAGTATATGGTGGTTAGTCTCAATCTGAAGTCGATGAGATCCGACTCGAAGTTGTCCCAATGGGATCCTTAGTGACTACATCCAATGCCTGCGTGTCTAAGGGGGGCAGACGATGATGCCATCTCGTAACTCCAAAAAATGCTCTAGATAGGACATCTTTGAGCCTAGGTTTGTTGGAGGTGAGGTCCAAGTGACCTAGATGTACAGTATGTAGATGTCCTCTTTAATAGCATGATTAAGTACTTGCCTAGTCGGCAAGAGATGGCAAGGTGCATTATTGATGTTTTGGTAGTTGCGGGAGGTATTAACCTCCAAGTGTAACCTTTGTACTTAGAATAGAATATTCTGGAAGTAAGAGAACCATTAAACAGATGTGTGAAAACCCTAGAAGAGAAGTCGGCCCAAGGAGAATAATAATAAAGTATTCGAAGGCTCCAGAAAGAGAAGTCGGCCCCACTTGGAAAAGTCACTTGGACAGGCCAATATAAATAAGGAGGCACCTAGCTCATTTGGACACACTCACTCGGCTAGTGCGCAAGTCTAAGGAGCAGCAGCTACAGCAAAAGGAGGCGCAAGTCTGGAGAGAGTAGTGCAACAATTGTCGTGGAGTATTCTCAGTCTTTCTAGTATCTCTCTTGTGGGCTTCTCTTGGTAAAAGTACGCTCTATTGGTATTATGTTGCAGTTGTAGCAGTGGTGTTTTTGGTTAGGGTTTATCTATTGGTTCTAGTGTGGACTTGCCGGAATCATTCTATCTAAAAAAAGTTTATTGTGCTCGGGGGTGGCATATGTGAATGCCTATGGTTGGGTGACAATGATGTGACATTGTCTATGGTTAAACGAGCATATCAAAATTTTAACATGGTATCAGAGTTGGTTCCCTTCGTAACAGTCTAACCNCTAATGTTAATAAACTTAAAACTGAAATCAAGTATGAAGGGTGCATACCTGGAGCGTTTGTCAGACTGCTTGCTTTGATGATGTCTGGATGAATAATGATACTTCTTCACAACTTGTACTTGACCCTCATGTTACAACAAATTTCCAGCTCTTTTACTTCTTGAAGTTTTAATGTGGAAGGAAACGAGATATAGCTATCAATATTACTTGATATGAATCAAGTGCGTCGGAAGCGCTAAGTCCTATATCACAGAAGATATAGTTCATCTGGATCATCTTTTTTTGTTCTTTTCCGATCAGGTTCATCTTCTCCTGCGAAATGAGCATGATGCCTTTTAAACTTCCTGGTTTTATCTTGGTCTTTTGCTTGGGGACAATTTCTTGCAATATGTCACATCTTTTGGAAAATGAAGCATCTGAACCTTGAGAGATCTTTATGAGAATCTTGTCTTTTATGAGGCTTCTGAAATCTTTTATGCGAGTGAACTTTTTTCTTGTTCTTTCCTTTTCTTGTGTGAACTGTTAGCGCTTGATCTTCATTGTTCTCTATCTTTTCCTTTCTTGCCTCTAATCTGGCTTCTTCTTGAGTAGAATCTTCCCACGACATGCTAAACTTAGTTAACTTTCTTCTAGAGCAAATTCCTTGGATGAAGGATTCCCAAGAATTTGGAAGACCATTTAATGTGGTCATCGTTATCTCAGCTTCTTCGACTAAGTCTCCAATAGCTTCAAGTTGTTCTTTAATGTGGGACACCCTTGTGAAGTATGATTGTATGGTTTCTGAATTTTGCATCTTTACATTCTTGAGTTGTGTCCTCAAGATCATTTTTTGATTGATGTTCTTGCCTTCAAATAGACAGGATAAAGCATCCATCATTTGCTTTGGGGTTTTTAACGCTGAGACATGAGGAATCAAATGGTTCTTGATGGAATCGGCAATAATCCTCTTTGCTTTGATCAGATTTTTCTTATATTTGGCTTTGACCTCATCTCCCTCTGGCTCTTCAATATCTTCTTCAACAAAACTTGCAAGGTCATTCTCTTCTAGAATGAGCATTACTTTGTACTTCCATGGTCGAAATTCATCGACGCCTTCAAGCTTTTCGTCAAACTTGGTACTGGTAGTCATTATGCTCGCAATAAGTAAATATAACAAATAACTTTTCAAGATGAGGATCTTAGACCTTACCAGAGAGATTGTTGAGTCAAAGATGAAATCTGTCACAAAATCTGCAGCCGCTGCAACCAGGTCTAGGGTTTATGAGGAAACCCTAATTTTTCAACCTTCAAATTTCGAAATTCTGATCCAGGGACTAGATGCGCCCTCATAGGGCAAGCTTCTAGGTGTGGTTACTTTCTCTAACGTCCTCCTTAAACAAGGAAAACATCGCACTTAGGGTTTATGCAGAAACCCTAATTCTGCGGCAGCTGCAACACTGAAAACTGAGTCTTGGAGAGGGTGCGTTGAGGCTAGCCATTTCTTATAAGTTGTGAGTTGGTCTCTTTCAGGCCTGCTCTGATCCCATGTTGATATTTTACTTATACAGCTAGCAGTTACAGTTCTTCTTTTATTATTACAAACATTTCGCACATTAGCTGCATATATAAGATCACTGAAAGAGAGACAATCACAGAAACAAGAGACACAAAGATTATCCTAGGAAACCCTCTAGGGGAAGAAAACCTAGCAAACTTCCTCAATATAGATTAGCCAACCAAGAACAATGCTTCTCTCCAAGAGAGAACTAACAAAGCAAAAGATCCTCCTCTACTCCTTCACTAGGAAAGAGTAGCGCACCACTTGACAAAGATGAATCCAAGAGATAGACCAAAAACCCTCATTGACGTCACACCTAGCTGCAGTAGCTTCTCCTCTAAGACTTGCGCACTTTTCTCTTGTTGCAGAGTTTGTGAGTGAGTGAACAAGTGAGGCGGTAGCCTCCCTTATAAATAGTAGTCTGGCCTCCTTAAATTAGGTCTCGGTCGACCTGTCAATTTACCCTCTTAAATTACATTTTATTAAAGGCACAATAGGGCCGACTTTTACAAAGGCACAATAGGGTCGTCTTAATAAATATAATATAATAACATTCTTTAGGGTTTGTATTGGTCAAATACAATAAGGATATCTTCCGAAGCTACTCAATCTTCAACAAAAATAACCCCAAAAAAGCAATGCAAACCCTAGTTTCAGACCTAGAACAGCCCTGAAACAATACTGGATAGAGAAAGAAGAGTCCACAATAGCTCTGATACCATGTTGAGATCATAAGATAGTGGATTTACAATGAAATCTTCAATAAATCCTAATCCAATACAGCAGAAAAATATAACAGCACTTCAATAATGATCACAATATAGATGAACCCATACCATCTATATTGTACTTAAACACAAGTACTCAAGAGAGGAACACTATGGGTAAGATTGATCTTAGGCCTTTTATCAAATAAAAACTTAAGTGATTGATTGACAAATGAGGATGGTGTATATATACACCTAAACCTCCATTCAGGTTTAGAAATTAGAGTGTTAACCAAAAGAGGATGAGATGACTAGGTCGACCTAGTCAAACATTGATAAATGTAATAAGATGGGTTAATTACCAATATGTAGGCTCAATAAAGCCATCGATACCTCAAATAGAGGGTTGACACATGGCCTCAAGTGAAGATTAGCCATAATCTCAACAGAAATAAGTGTGCCTTTGCTACTGTTGTATGGATTTGCTACTATACCTGCACACTAAGTGCACCCTGCTACTGTGGAGAAGACTGTAAGAGCTAAACAAGGTAAAAATCTAACAAAACCAATATGTTTATATTGTGTTTCCTCTGCTTTGAGGCATTCTAACTCTCCGGGGTTTATGAAAATAATGTTTGGGAACTTTGTAGGGTTGTCCTGCAGCCAATCACTTAACATGTGCTTTAGATGCTCCACTTCCCATAACTGAACTTGCTGACCCTCAAAATGTCCTCTGATGAGGCTTAGATTTTTAAAGTCAAATCGCACATAAACATTTCTGAAAACCATTCAAAGATACTTTTGCTTTACAACTTAAAAATTGTTTAAAATCCCCATGTAATAGGGAAAGTTGGATATTTTTTTCATAGAAGTGAAGATTGCACTAGCCTTTTGTCTTCCATCCATCATTGAGTTATGACCATTTCCTACAAATCCTATATGTTCAAATAAATTACTTGATGTTTTTGCTAGACTGAGTTAAGGTTATCAACCCTAAAATTCTCAGCAAGGTGCGTCAAACTCCTTAAGAACTATGATAAGATAATATAAGATCATTTTATTAATGTCCAACAAACGACCACAAAAGTAGGTCAATGGGACTGAAGATTACAACCTATACAAGTACAATATGGGAGTGCAAACGGGACTCCTAGATAACGTTGAAAGTATCATAAAGAAAGAAACAAACAATATAAACCATAATGCAACCTCACAATGTATATGGTCGAAACAAAGACAAAAAGTACAATGATCCAAAATATAAGTGAGTGTGTCCAAGAGTGGACAACTCAAAACCCTATCAAAGGAGAGAGTGAGAGAGAGGACTAACGATGAGGCTATCAAGGTCTCCCTAGTCTTATGGCTGAGGGCGAGGGGGGTGAATTGGGTGTTGGCTCATTGTCGGAGTCCTCAAGGACTATCAGGGTGTCTGGTTGTATGATCCTTGGGGGGATGTAGGAGCGGGGGATACTCCTAGTATCCTAGGCCAAAAGAAAGAAAATATTGATAGATCTCTGGCAGGTTATCTAGCGAACGAGAGGTGCCCTAATCTGAATCCGTTATAGATCTCTCTACCTCCTTGAGGATGTGTGGACTGATGTACAGTTCGGCACCTCCGAACCGATCTCAATGATAACGATATGTCTCCTGGGGGGGAGGCTGAGGAGAGACACAAGGTCTCACCAATCGACTGTCTGGTGCACTCTGGGACTCAACCCGTCGCTTGTTGCTTTGATCTGATGGGTCGACATGAAAGTATGAAGTGATCTTCCCGGTCATCTCAAGGCGGGGTATGGCATGTAGGAACTGAGATTTGTGGCCGAAGATCTCCTTGATGAAGAGGGCTAGGCATCTCTGGTCCTGGTACCAGAAGAAAGTAGAGAGGGAGCCCCCTGAGTCTCTATAGAGGCAATGGTAGCGTCCTCTAATCTCGTAATATATGGGACACCTAAAGATGAGGTGCATCTCTGTCTCCGGTTCTTGTAAGTGACACATCCAGCAAATCCTATCAGACCATAGTATATGGTGGTTAGTCTCAATCTGAAGTCGATGAGATCCGACTCGAAGTTGTCCCAATGGGATCCTTAGTGACTACATCCAATGCCTGCGTGTCTAAGGGGGGCAGACGATGATGCCATCTCGTAACTCCAAAAAATGCTCTAGATAGGACATCTTTGAGCCTAGGTTTGTTGGAGGTGAGGTCCAAGTGACCTAGATGTACAGTATGTAGATGTCCTCTTTAATAGCATGATTAAGTACTTGCCTAGTCGGCAAGAGATGGCAAGGTGCATTATTGATGTTTTGGTAGTTGCGGGAGGTATTAACCTCCAAGTGTAACCTTTGTACTTAGAATAGAATATTCTGGAAGTAAGAGAACCATTAAACAGATGTGTGAAAACCCTAGAAGAGAAGTCGGCCCAAGGAGAATAATAATAAAGTATTCGAAGGCTCCAGAAAGAGAAGTCGGCCCCACTTGGAAAAGTCACTTGGACAGGCCAATATAAATAAGGAGGCACCTAGCTCATTTGGACACACTCACTCGGCTAGTGCGCAAGTCTAAGGAGCAGCAGCTACAGCAAAAGGAGGCGCAAGTCTGGAGAGAGTAGTGCAACAATTGTCGTGGAGTATTCTCAGTCTTTCTAGTATCTCTCTTGTGGGCTTCTCTTGGTAAAAGTACGCTCTATTGGTATTATGTTGCAGTTGTAGCAGTGGTGTTTTTGGTTAGGGTTTATCTATTGGTTCTAGTGTGGACTTGCCGGAATCATTCTATCTAAAAAAAGTTTATTGTGCTCGGGGGTGGCATATGTGAATGCCTATGGTTGGGTGACAATGATGTGACATTGTCTATGGTTAAACGAGCATATCAAAATTTTAACATGGTATCAGAGTTGGTTCCCTTCGTAACAGTCTAACCACTGGAAAGAAAATCCTGAGTTTCCCCCATTGTCAAGCTCGTTGAGCACTTAGTGTACCCACCAAGAAGGTTGCCTACGTAGGGCGCATCTTTTCCCCAGATCAAATCTGCAAATTTCTAAAGTTAATAAATTAGGGTTTCCTCATAAATCCCTAAGTTAAGGCGTCTGGCATCTAGAAGGCTTCATTGAAAAGGAAGTTGCAACACCAGTGGCAGTGTTAAATTTTGAGCTTGATTTTCTTATGCGGAATATTTCTTTAAAATCTTCAACACTNCTTAATACATTTCAACAATATAGAATCATAACTGAATAGCAATAATCATGTAGATACGTAAGCATGCACATCAACAACACATATACCCTGGGGAAACCCTGTATAGGGAGAAAAAACCCAGCAAACAATATTCCTTTATTGCATTAATAATGTAGGATCACTTACAAATATCCACCATGAATACTCTACTCTTAAAGAGCTTGCCAAGTTGACTCCGACCTAACAAAGAACTAAGAGACCTTGTTGATATAGATGTATCTGAGTTGCTTTCGAAGACTGAGATATATCAGCTCTGATATGGGTTGTTGAAGTTGCGTCTAATTGACTGATATGCGCCTCTGATATGTTGCCTCTAAAGCACTGAGGTGCGCCTATGATATGTTGCCTCTACAGCATTGTTATGCGCCTCAATATTTGTCTCTATATCACTTATATGCGCCTCTATATGTTGCCTCTATAGCATTGTTATGCGCCTCAATGTGTTGCCTCTATATGTTGATATGCGCCTCTATTATGCTCCCTCTATATATTGCCACTACAGCACTGTTATGCGCCTTTATATGTTGACTCTATATGTTGATATGTGCCTCTATATGTTGATATGTGCCTCTATATGTTGTTACTACAGCACTGTTATGCGCCTTTATATACTGCATCTATATGTTGATATGCGCCTCTATATGTTGTCTCTATATCACTGATATGCGCCTCTAATATGTTGCCTCTGTATCACTGATATGAGCCTCTAATATGCTTCACCCTTAACCTGCATATGAACTGTGTAGAAGAGAGGGGTCGACCTCTGCTTATAAAGGAGTGAAGAGGAGAAGTAGATGGCTCGAATTAGGAACTTGTTTCCATGCTTACCATAACTCAGCTTCACACTTTAGTTTGAATATAGAACTAGACATGAGACTTCAGTTACAACTCACCCTTGACTTGGCATGCATGCGTACTAACTTAGCATGCATATGTCATGCATGCATGCAACATGCAACTAGACATGCATGCAACATGTGACAACTTGACAACATTGTCTTTGACTTAGACATGGAACTTTGACTTCTACAACTCTACTCTTTATAAGACAATTCAAATTTCTCTTCATGGTGGATAATGTTACACGTGCCAACGCACTAGATCAATACATTTATATCATTTGCAATATTAGGAATATCGTTTGTTTCTAGCTCATAGGAATTTTATATTCAACCTAACTTTTGCTAGATGCCTTGACTTTTGCTCATGGCTCACAAGGCTTGACTAGGCTCACAGAGGTTGTACGTTCCCCCTGATTTTTGCACTAGTCTGTCTATGCTCACAAAGGTTGTACGTTCCCCTGACTTTTGCACTAGACTGTCTATGCTCACAGAGGTTGTACGTTCCCCTGACTTTTGCATTAGACTTACATAGCATCTCATTCGTCCTAAATTTTGGTTTGACTCACAGAGGTTGTACATTCCCCCTGGCTTTTGTCAATACCTCACAAGATTGGTTGATTCTCCAAATCTCCCTGGCTAGCCTCAGGGTGGCCCATATGACCTCTCATTGGAGAATGACTATCAATACTACCAAATTTAACAGGCAGTGTCAGTTGCAATGCCAGTTGTAGTGCGAGTTGCAACGCCAGTTACAGTACCAATTGCAGTTCCTCTGGTCCAGTGAAGTTCTGGTAGCTCGTTGACCAACTCATTGAAAGATGTTGGTATTATTCTTGCCCTAGATCAACTCGCTAGTCACTCTACCAACGGTTCCAGCTAGGGTTTCTTGTTTTGCAGCAACAGCAAACTCTAACTCAAATCCGTTGGGCAATTTTTAGTGAAGTGTTGGGCCTAATTCTTGGTTGTCCTAGTGTGCCCTAGCCTAGCGCACCTTCTTGTGCCTTCAATCAGCAAAAAACGTCAAGGTTGATTTTTTGAGTCAGACAGGTTGAAGTCCAACCCCTGGTCAAAGTTAAAGTTATAAGTTGACTTTAGTCAAAGTATTAGATTGATAAAGGTTGAGATTTTAGATTTTATTTGCATTATGTTCCCTAACTCAGATTTATGTCAAGAAAGCATATTGTCTCAATATAGGGGACAAATTGGAGAGAATACTTGTCATCTTTAGTGAAAGAGACTCGGAAGAAAAGCAGCAACACTCATTCTTGGAGATAAGACTCCAGGTTCCAAGTTTGATTGATTAAATTGATATGTTTCCAATTTGCACATACCAAGTCTAATAATTGCTACATTACAAGTAAACACTATAGTTGTGACAACAATCTTTGAAAGATTCTATTACTGCTATTTCTATCAAATGTTTTGTAACACTTATTGTTGGTATGATGATCATTAAGAAAAAGCTCATTGTTTAGTATCAATGATGCACTTGTTTACAAGATAAATTGATCTCCTCTAGGAGATGTTCTTGGTCGTTGACTTTGACAGGTTATCTTGTAAAATCCATGGAGGTTACCATGGAGACATTGTTTCTCTTGTTTCTTGTTCTGGGCAGGTTACCATGGAGGAATGATTGGTTACAACACTGGAGAGAATACTTGTCATCTTGAGTGAAAGAGACTCGGAAGAAAAGCAGCAACACTCATTCTTGGAGATAAGACTCCAAGTTCCAGGTTTGATTGATTAAATTGATATGTTTCCAATTTGCACATACCAAGTCTAATAATTGCTACATTACAAGTAAACACTATAGTTGTGACAACAATCTTTGAAAGATTCTATTACTGCTATTTCTATCAAATGTTTTGTAACACTTATTGTTGGTATGATGATCATTAAGAAAAAGCTCATTGTTTAGTATCAATGATGCACTTGTTTACAAGATAAATTGATCTCCTCTAGGAGATGTTCTTGGTTGTTGACTTTGATAGGTTATCTTGTAAAATCCATGGAGGTTACCATGGAGACATTGTTTCTCTTGTTTCTTGTTCCGGGCAGGTTACCATGGAGGAATGATTGGTTACAACACTGGAAGAGTGGTGTTCTTATTTCTTATTATTGTATATTTTATTTTGAACTTTGTTCCAGGTAGGTCACGAGTGATAGTTGTGAGAAGGAGCTATTGTGACGAATGTTCCTGTTCTTGTTTTTTTATTATTATTATAATAGTATTGTTCTTGTCTGTTGTTTTCGTTGTTGTTTCTCTTGTTCCAAGCAGGTCACAGGTGATATCTCTGAGAGGAGCTATAGTGACAGTTGTAGGAGGCAACATATTAGATGGTCTCTAGCTTGAGACATGGAGCAGACTATCCAGATAAAAAGTTGTATACACAACCGTATACATCCATGTACCAAAGAAGAAGAAGATGAAGAAGGGTACTTTTGCAGAATACAGAGTATCTCATATGGAGATTGATTGTAAGGAGCAAAAGGCTCCAAAGATGACCGAATAGATCCCTCTAGTGCAGTTGATCACTCTTCAGATCATCGGGAAGAGTTAATAGAGCCAGAAGGGCCTACCCAGAATCATTGCAGTAACTAGGAAGAGACTCGCATGGTCTCGTGACACTTTGCAGGATGCAAAGATATATAGCATTGATGAGCCATATCATGAGAAGGAGAAGACAGCTCCACTAGTGGTGAGGCAGGTGACCCCACCAAGTCCCAACTCAGAAGGAGCTAGAGTTCTGAGAGAGTCAGCCCTTAGGATCCAGTAGGGAGGAGCAGCCTCCCCAGGACAGTTCATAGGAGATCAGACTTCAGAGGAGGTCAGCACATGCAGAGGGAGCAGATGACTCCGGAGATTGTATAGACTTAGAGGGNGTTTGATTGATTAAATTGATATGTTTCCAATTTGCACATACCAAGTCTAATAATTGCTACATTACAAGTAAACACTATAGTTGTGACAACAATCTTTGAAAGATTCTATTACTGCTATTTCTATCAAATGTTTTGTAACACTTATTGTTGGTATGATGATCATTAAGAAAAAGCTCATTGTTTAGTATCAATGATGCACTTGTTTACAAGATAAATTGATCTCCTCTAGGAGATGTTCTTGGTTGTTGACTTTGGCAGGTTATCTTGTAAAATCCATGGAGGTTACCATGGAGACATTGTTTCTCTTGTTTCTTGTTCCGGGCAGGTTACCATGGAGGAATGATTGGTTACAACACTGGAAGAGTGTTGTTCTTATTTCTTATTATTGTATATTTTATTTTGAACCTTGTTCCAGGTAGGTCACGAGTGATAGCTCTGAGAAGGAGCTATTGTGACGAATGTTCTCGTTCTTGTTTTTTTATTATTATTATAAGAGTATTATTCTTGTCTGTTGTTTTCGTTGTTGTTTCTCTTGTTCCGAGCAGGTCACGGGTGATATCTCTGAGAGGAGCTATAGTGACAGTTGTAGGAGGCAACATATTAGATGGTCTCTAGCTTGAGACATGGAGCAGACTATCCAGATAAAAAGTTGTATACACAACCGTATACATCCATGTACCAAAGAAGAAGAAGATGAAGAAGGGTACTTTTGCAGAATACAGAGTATCTCATATGGAGATTGATTGTAAGGAGCAAAAGGCTCCAAAGATGACCGAATAGATCCCTCTAGTGCAGTTGATCACTCTTCAGATCATCGGGAAGAGTTAATAGAGCCAGAAGGGCCTACCCAGAATCATTGCAGTAACTAGGAAGAGACTCGCATGGTCTCGTGACACTTTGCAGGATGCAAAGATATATAGCATTGATGAGCCATATCATGAGAAGGAGAAGACAGCTCCACTAGTGGTGAGGCAGGTGACCCCACCAAGTCCCAACTCAGAAGGAGCTAGAGTTCTGAGAGAGTCAGCCCTTAGGATCCAGTAGGGAGGAGCAGCCTCCCCAGGACAGTTCATAGGAGATCAGACTTCAGAGGAGGTCAGCACATGCAGAGGGAGCAGATGACTCCGGAGATTGTATAGACTTAGAGGGCGTCAAGCTTCAGAGGGAGCTCACTTCAGAGTTCGAGATGAGGGATCTAGGTATGATGCATTATTTCTTGGGTCTAGAGGTGTGGCAAAAACCGGATGAGATTTTCCTGTGCCAAGGAAAATATGCGGTAGAGATCCTAAAGAGATTCGAAATGATGGATTGCAAGTCCATGCCCACACCGATGGTGACGAACCTGAAGTTATTGAGTGATACTTCTTCAGAGATAGTGGATGTCACCATGTACATGCAGATGATTGGTTCGTTGATGTATTTGACGAACACTAGACCAGATATATGCTTTGCGGTGAAAACCTTGAGTCAGTATATGGTGGAAACAAGACGTGTTCACTTGGTTGTGGCAAAGCATGTGTTGAGGTACCTGAAAGGTACAGTTGATTATGGACTCTGATATGTTTCGTATCATAAGATAAGACTGCAAGTCTATGCTGATCCAGATTGGGCCGGTAGTGTCACAGATCAGAAGAGTACATCTGGATGTTGCTTCGGTCTTGGGTCAGCTATGATTTCGTGGCTCGGCAGGAAGCAGACTAGTGTGGCACTCAGTACGGCCCAGGCAGAATACATAGCAGCATGTTCAGCCAGTAGCAAAGTTGTGTGGCGTCGAAAATTGCTTGCAAGACTATTTGATCTCGAGTTAGAGGTGACTTGTATTTTCTGTGACAACCAGAGTTGTATAAAGTTGTCAGAGAACCCTGTGTTTCATGCAGTGTTTTAAAAACCGTCAAACCAGAACCGAAACCGGTCGGTTTGACCGGTTAGAAGGCAAACCGTTTCGAACCGGTAGAAAAACCAAACCGGCCGACCGGGTTATGACGGAATCGGCCGGTTTGGTACCGAACCGGCCAGTTCGGTACCAAACCGGCCCGTTCCGTCATAAACCGGCCGGCTCGGATCTATTTTTCGCAAGGACGCCCCAGAATGCCAACATTTAATTTTGTTTTGTTTTTTTAAAACCCTTTACCCTCCTAAACCCTAACAGCATGCTATAAAGGCACATCAACCCCCTCTAAGAGCCTCACACCTCTCTCATTCATCATTTGGGAGCATTTGGGAGCATTTTGGAGCTTTTGGGTTTTGGAGCAGCATTGATTTTTGAGAAGCTTATTGGGCAAGTGTTTTGGGCAGTTTGTGGTGGATTTGGCATCTCAACTAGGAAGCTATAGTTCATCTTCAAGTTTGGAGGAGTTTGGAGGAGACTCCAGAGGTATGTTGANTTGAGTCAGTATATGGTTGAACCAAGACGTGTTAACTTGGTTGTGGCAAAGCATGTGTTGAGGTACCTGAAAGGTACAGTTGATTATGGACTCCGATATGTTTCGGATCATAAGATAAGACTGCAAGTCTATGCTGATCCAGATTGGGCCGGTAGTGTCACAGATCAGAAGAGTACATCTGGATGTTGCTTCAGTCTTGGGTCAGCTATGATTTCGTGGCTCGGCAGGAAGCAGACTAGTGTGGCACTCAGTACGGCCCAGGCAAAATACATAGCAGCATGTTCAGCCAGTAGCGAAGTTGTGTGGCGTCGAAAATTGCTTGCAAGACTATTTAATCTCGAGTTAGAGGTGACTTGTATTTTCTATGACAACCAGAGTTGTATAAAGTTGTCAGAGAACCATGTGTTTCATGCAGTGTTTTAAAAACCGTCAAACCGGAACCGAAACCGGCCGGTTTGACCGGTTAGAAGGCAGACCGGTTCGAACTGGTAGAAAAACCAAACCAGCCAACCGGTTTATGACGGAATCGGCCGCCGGTTCGATACCAAACCGGCCAGTTCCGTCATAAACCAATCTGTTCGGTTCTGTTTTTCTCAAGGACGCCCACGAATGCCAAAATTTAATTTTGTTTTGTTTTTTTAAAACCCTTTACCCTCCTAAACCCTAACAGCATGCTATAAAGGCACATCAACGCCCTCTAAGAGCCTCACACCTCTCTCATTCATCATTTGGGAGCATTTGGGAGCATTTTGGAGCTTTTGGGTTTTGGAGCAGCATTGATTTTTGAGGAGCTTATTGGGCAAGTGTTTTGGGCAGTTTGTGGTGGATTTGGCATCTCAACTAGGAAGCTATAGTTCATCTTCAAGTTTGGAGGAGTTTGGAGGAGACTCCAGAGGTATGTTGAACAATTTCCACTCATTTTTTTGCCATCTTGAGAGTTGAATCTTGATTGTTGAATGTTTGAAACTTGTAAGAGTCTAAGACAAGGTTCCTTCTTTGCATT
>JZKD02S0434769.1:37066-55937 GCA_000966675.3 Picea glauca
TCTGAAAATACTGGTAAAATACAGATCATCGACGCAGACCCCACTGCTATTGTCGCGACCGCAACAATTCAACTAGAAGAACCAACAGATATAGAAGAGGGGGAGCACCTTTTTCCTTCATAGATTTGGGTGAAGGGGACCCCGCTGCATTTTATTTTTGATAACAGCATCCAGAAGAACCTCATCCCAGCCGAGGTTGTCAAACAGCTGGGCTTGTCGGCAACCCCACACCTGCAACCATACAACATTGGGTGGCTTCACCAAGGACGAGATCTTTGTGTCAGCCAATAGTGTCGATTGTCATACAACATCCAACCCTTCAATGATGAGGTATTATGTGATGTTTCCCCACTAGTTGTCTGTGATGTTCTCTTGGGCCAGCCATATATGTGGAAATGCCATGCTATCTATGAGTCTCAACCCCGTAGTGTCATTATTACTCTGGGGGGTCATCTCTACAGGATACCAGAAGTAGTTCCAACTACTGCCCCACCTAAACAGTGCTGTAAGGTAGTATCTCATACTACAAAATTCATCTTCTCCACAATCTATTCAAAGGGTGAACAGAAGGATACCGCAACCACCACAACTTCGACCAAAGCACCTTCTATCCAACAGAAGCAGGTCAACAAGGTTGCAAAAAAGAATGAAGATTCCTTCTGCACACAGTCATCTAAAATAGTCAGACTGGTTAAAAAGGTCCAAACCTTCCAGCCACAGGTTCGTGACAGACTTCCACAAACCAAGCAACGCGACATCTCCCGCAATACAAGCAGCTCACCCAGATGCAGATGCAGCAAACGCTTTTCCCTCTCCCCCGGGAACTCAACACAATGGATACCATTGATTCCTAAGGAGGGAGGATTGATCCAGGTGGATATCGGTGGCCACCCACCTTTTCCGACTGGCTCAAAATTGTTTTCTGGCAATTTTGGCAATTTACTATTTTTAGCAGGTTTTAGCTTCCGGGGCCATTTTGAGGGCCCAAATGAAGGTTTTTTGAGATCAAGGTTATCAATTATAGACAAAGGCATAATTGAACCCCCAAAATTAATCTCCTTGATGATACCTTTCCAACAAGCTATCACACGCCTAAAACGGAGATCGTATGCAAAAGTTACGACCCCGGGAAGTCGATGTACTCACTTACCCAAACAGGGCCCACATGAATTTTGGCGCTTCATCTCCTAGGGTCAGGTTTTTGGATGTCTAGGACTTTTAGCATTCCCATTTATTGTAAAAATGCCTTCAGAGCCTCATTGTAATCATCTTCTCATGGATGCGAGTAGCCGTCACATCTCTTCTGAATAGATAAGCTACCACCATTCTAGTGAGTCTTTCACTCTATATTTTACAGTCTCTGTACATTTATTTCATTAATATAAATCGTGTATTACTGTATATTTGTGACTCTTGTTATATTTCCGCTATATCTATGTTATACGGTTGTCTCTCTTGCAATATCTCTGAATATTTATGTGTTATATCTCCGCTCTCATTTCGTGCTGAAATTAATCCGAATCATTCGTGGCTCCAGAGACTGGACAAAGAAAAAACATTGTTATAAGTTTTTTTCCACAATGAATTAAAATACCTTCAAAATGTTACTTTGTAATTCAACATAATACAACTCATCATAGATGGCACTAACAATCGTGAGGGTGTTACCCTCCTCTGCGAACCTAATCTCTCAACGATGCCATGTTGCGTCAGTTACAAGGATCAAATTATGAAATTTAAACAAATATGCATAAAATCAATTCCATTAATGATACATAAAAATTAATCATCAACACATTATCTCACCGTGATTATCTTGGGCAACAATGGAGAATCACTGGAAAGTGGAGCGCTCGACTATACAACCAACTTTGATGCAACATCTAATATGGAAGCCTCAGTGGATGGCATAAATAGAAATGGTGGTGGGGGTGGGTGGTGTATAGGTGCATCCATTGTGGGTGGGTGCGATGAAAGAGGTGGTGCAGGTGGGTGGCCTGCGGGTGAAATTACTGAGTATGCATGGAATATGAATTATGGTGGGGGTGAGCAACAATGAATCTCCACATGCTGTACAAGTGATGACATAACACTTGGCCTAGAAACATGTAACCCAAAAGTTGTGGTAGGGTGCCCAAGGACTGGACTAGTACTGTAAGTAGAGAAAATATCAACAACCTGAATACATATAAATAATATTGTTATTAGTACCAAATAGTAAAATTCAACAACATAAATACAACAAATTTGATATTTAAACGAGATTTGACTCAACACATGATACCTGTGAAGCATATGACTTGTCCATCCCAGGTGGACATTTCTTGGCATCGCCTGGTACCACTACCTATAGAAACACAAGAACATTATAAATTTGAGGATGCCAGAAAATAAAGAAATCACTATGGGGAATTTATTAAATGTGACACATACCTATGTATGCGGTACACTGAATGATAAAGCTTCCTTTACTGTTGCATCAGTGGTGGAGACAGACACTGATGCATCTATCAGCATAGAGGGTCTGCTACAGGGGTGTAGCAAATGCAAAACATCATACAATGAATATCGAAATAAATACACATAATACTATATAAAATATAACGATGAAGAAAATATATATGATTAAGATACTAACCTCCTCCATGAAGCTACGATGTCCACTGGCCTCCATAGGCCCATAGCAAGTATGCCCACAACTCGAGCATCTGTGAGGCTCACATGAATGATTTCTTTATCCATGTGCCCTCTCCTCGCTGCACTCTACTCTAGGGGTTGAAGGTTTGAACCCTCTTCCCATGTCACTAGCAGACACCTCCTACTGAGATAGTGCAACAAAACTACCATGATGTAATAAAATCCGAGTCAAGGTTGATAAAGCTACCTGTTCCTATTGCAAGCCCTATGGAATGGGAGGATTTTCGGTAGGGGGGTTAGGTATTCGCCTAGGAGGATGAGGACCTAGCCTAGGATCACACCTAACATGCTCTTGGTCCTATGTGAACCCTTGACCTACCCTCTAGAAATCACCAATGTCGAAGTAGTTCACGTGGTGACCCAAAATAAATTTCACCCGTAATTTCCTCAAGAAATATAAGGGCACCTCCCTGTTATTACATGGAGGTTTATCAAAGACCATAAACCACTTATCCATCCAATTAGATTAAATTGTGGGTGGATTCACCAATCTATACAAATGCATTTCTTGGTGACATGTGGTTGTTTTCTAGTTCGAGGATCAATAAAAAGAGACCTCAGATCTTGTTTTGAAATATCCAAGTCTGTAACTTGGTTTCTATCGAGTCTAGTCTTGTAAAACTTGAACATCGTAGCCCCGTGTTCAAAAATAGAAGTTAATTTCCCTTTGGCACTTGCAATGGACAATACAATGGCATCTAATGAAGTGGCCAAGGACTCTCGGCTAGGTTTTCTTGTGCCCCTCAATGCATGGACAAGTGATCTCAAGGTGGCCAACCCCTCATCAATCTGTGTGTTTATGTTTGGTGGTTGTGGTGGATTGTTTTTTTTTGCATCTTAGTGTGCTTCTGTGCAATTTTCATTGTCTCTGGGTTCCATCTTAATAATATTTGCTGCAATTTAATAAGGCATGGCATCTAAATTAGGCTAGTTTATTTAATTAAAATAGAAAATTACAAAAAACATGCAAATACATATTTTAAGAAATTAAAAATAAAATAAAATAATCATGCTCATATGCATGCATTATTTTATATTCATAATATATTTCCATTTTCTATTGTGAACATTATGACAATTTGACACATGAAGAATATATGATAGAATAAAAACTTCTTATACCATCAAGAAGGATGATGATACGATATAATTATTTCCATTAAATGATGAAAACCCTCGAGAAGTGTTTCTAGTGTTTGCAAAGTTCGTAAGCATGGTTAAAGAAATGAAGGAACATTATGATGTTTTTTAGAGAAGAATTGAGTGAGGCATATAACAAAATGATATTCTCCTTCTAGACAAAAAATGAAGAGTATTAGTGAAATTTATGAACAGGAAAATAAAAGATATGAAAGTGCACTTATGACAAAGGTATTACAAAAAACAATTTCATTTGAGGAAACTAGTGGAAAGAAAGATTAGAAACAACCCATGAATGTAGAATATGATGCAATTATGAGAAACCAAACATGGGAGCTTTTGTTGTGTCTTAAATGAATAAACGTTATATGTTCCAAATGGGTTTATAAGACAAAATTTAATTCAAATGGGGCATAAAACTACACAACATGAGTTTTTGAAGCTACTGTTATAACCCTATAATTTATAGGATCAATTAGTGACTGAGATGTTATCCCTTTACTATGTTTGGTTTCCAAATAATTTTCTATTCTGTAAATAATTTGAGAAAAAGAAAAAAAAGAAAAAGAAAGAAAATAAAAGAAAGAAAAAGAAAGAAAAAGAGAGAAAAGAAAAAGAAAATGAGAAAAGAATAAAAGAGGGCATAAAAGAAATTGAATAAAGCCCCATGCAATAACAATGACCTGGTCCATACAGTTTAAGCATGGCCAATTCCTTTTAAATTGATGTTGATAGGATTAGTGAATAAGCTTGGATAAACTGTTTAATCTTAGCCAAGCAGTTTAGGTTAGCTAGTGAATAAATTTGACCAAACTGCCTAATCTTGGTCAAATAACCCTAGGGTAGAGTAATTTCTTAGTCCAATAGTTTAATCTGGGCTAAATTTCATAGGTAAGTAGGTTTGAGCATAGGTTAGTTGGTTTTATTTCAATAAAACATGCATGATGATCGATGTTGAACCATATCTTTGATGTTTGAAAGTTGGATGCCTAACCCCATGGTGAAAAAAAGCAGGGAAAGCTGGGCAGACCCACATAAAGCACTTGTCCTAAGTTTTTAGAGAAAATATGATTTTTGCGCTGGCATATTAAAGAGAGCTCACAGATGAACAACATAGGTGTTGGCGCTCAGATCTATGTTCAACAAGTTTTTTTCGGACCCCCCTGACTGTTCTACCTTTAACGGTGGGGGGGGGGGTCCGAAATTAAGGGTAACAAAAGTGCACATCTGAATGACTGAGGCGTTGGCACTCAGATCCATGACCGAGATTAAATTCCGCACCCCCCCAACTATTCTACTTTTAACGGTGGGGGGGTGGGGGTCTGGAAAGTTTGTTAAACGATGCGCTCAGATCTACGGTCCAACGACAGGTGCACCGATGGACGACTGACGACATTTTTCAGACCCCCTCGACCGGTTTTCTTTCAACGGTGGGGGGGGTCCAGAATGGAATGGTTTTCTGGCAGGCCCATCCGCTAACATGGAAGGAATCTATTGCACCAGACTCCCACCGCTTACTGCAAACCATCTTACCACTTACCATTTACCACTTTCTGATATACCTCCGCTGTCCCGTGACATCAATTTCCACTATCTTCTCCTAATGGTCCCATCTCATAACTCTATCAGTCCTTTTCCTCCTGCTCACCCATCACCGGTCCCTTCGACATTGCTGATCCTCAATCAAACACCCTCCACGTCCCCCGATCGTACTCATCACTTGTTTTTCCTGCCATCTCACACTCCAAAGGACCCGTTGGCCATTTATTACAGGCTAAGTTATCCATTAGCCTACTGATCTATCCCCCCGTGCCCAACAAGTACCCGTTTTCTCAAAACTAACCTTTTCCCCTCATTCGCCCATTGTTCACCTTATCCCCACACTATAAAACTTTTCCTTGTCTTCTCTCCGCTCTCAGCCAACAGTCCAAAACCACAACCTTTCCCACTAACGTTTGTGTTTAAATTGCAGGTACTGTTCATAGCGATGGTGCCAAAATCCAAAAAAGCAGAAGCTGAGGAAAATCCTTTCCTCCCACCTCCTGTCGACCTTGATAGGGTCCCCTTGGCTGAAAAAGATCATCTAATCTCAGATACAAGGTGCGAATTTGACTTCGCGGATTTGCAGTCATGGCTTAGAGACATTTTTTTAGATCAGAGTGATGAAATTAGGCTCTGGGAGTCCAATCTTCCTCTATACCTTTTCCCCCAGATCCATCATTTCCCTGAATTTTCCCTCAAATGTCAGGCTCATTACCTCCACGACCAGAGAACCATAGTCTCGTCATCAGGGGAAACTCAGTTCGCTATCACATTAGAGGCCATTGATCTGATGATGCAGATACCCAGAAATGAGTCCACCTTCCCTTTTAATATTGAAGTCATAATAGAATTATACCAGAAACTGTCTTTCCCTCAAAGAGCCCAAATTTTTGAGCTTTTCCTCCCATAGGATGCTCATCTCCCCAAGTGAAATCCCCCATATCCCTCCTCCATGTTCTCATAAAAGGGAAATCAAATCATTTCATCACTTTACTATCTACTTGGTTATTTTTCAAATGAATGGGTGGATGAACCTATATTGGTTTTTCTATCCATTTTCTCTACAGAGGAAAGGCCCACCATTCAGTTTGACTATAGTACTTTCCTAGCGGAGAGTATTCACGAACAACTTTCAAAATTTGCCACAGAGAGCATGTTCCGGTATTCCTCCATACTGGATAACATGTTCGTTTTCTTTCAAGTGGACATGTTCTTTTTCTCGATGCAGAAAATGGACAAGAACGGGAAGCCATAGGTGGTAACATCTTGGACTTCACTGCACAGACGAAATTCCACAGAGTTCAGTTTCAAACAGTTCATCGAGTAGTTCTACCACCCAGTGGTGAGCATGCTCAGTGGCAGACCAGAACCATGGATAAATGAAGAGATTCAGAGGATCTTACACCTCTCAGACCTTGTGAAAAATGGAGATTGGTATCTTTACCAAAATCACACCGAGATCAGAGTGTATGGATGCGAGTTAGCTCCATAAAAACTGCCCAAGTATTTACCCGTGAGGATATTTGCCCTGGAGTACATAAGATAAATGATAAATTTAGATGAAATACACTTCGTGTCTCTGAAGAAGAAACAACATCTCAGAATTAAAGGGCAAATAGGGTCTTCTATCTGCAATAGCCGAGGTGTCAAGGAAGAGGCAGACATATTTTTGAAGGAAATGAAGTTCGAAGTTAGTTTCCTGTGGCACTACGATCTGTGTGGGATAATTTCAGAGATGAGGGTTAAGAATTAAAATGTTCCATATGTTCATATATCCAAGCTTGAGATAGAAAGGTTCATGAATCAAACGGAGTGGGAGCTGAACACTCTAGAAGAAATAGAACAACAGGATCCTTCAATCACTATCTCACAAACAACCACACCATAGGCTCCAAAGGAGAAAATATTTAGGAAGGATACTTCACCTTCTGTCACTGAAGTCTCGACTGAAGTTTTCCAATTGCACACCAAAAGGCCAAAACCCAGTCATGAAACTGACACGGCTGGCGAAAGGGGAGCCCAATCCACTACAACTATGAAAGGTGATCAATCACCTCTTGTCACAAGAAGCAAGCAGATCATGTCTACAGTTTTGTCCAAGAAACCGACGGATACTTCACTAGCCGATCAACCGAGTAAAGGAGGACCAAAGTTGAGTATTTTCAAGAAATATGACCTGATCAAGAAGAGGAATTAGACGCTGACCAGCAATACTTATGCTCAGTTTTGTAAATAGACATCCATGGCATAGCAAAAACTGTTGTCCGCATTTGATATAGAGAAGGGTAGAATGCACATGGCTTTTCTGCAGGCACAGGTGCTCGATCCAAAGACAATTACTGATTACAAAAGGACAACGTTCGAGTTCCACACCAGAGATGTGCACCTGGCTGATCAAATGAATCTGCATAGGCAAACTGGAGAAATGGTTTTCTCCACTTTGGCAAGTGCTTCTACTTCAGCTGCTAAACTACAAGTCTCTTTGAGCAATGTATAGACACAACTTAAGTTAGAAAATATATCACTCTTTGCAAAGGATAACAGAATTAAAACGTTGGAAGAATTGGTCCTCAAGATTGGGTATGACCCCTCGAATGTGAAAGTAGTCGAGGAGATGCTTAAAAAGAAAAATGATGATATAGCATCTCTGAGGGAACAGCTGAAACTACCACCAACAGAAGATGCATAGACAAAGGAGATAGCCAAGACAAAAGGTGAGAAGGATGAGATGTTCAAGTTGATCATGGATCAGAACGCACAATTGAAAGAGATGGAAGAAGAATTGGAAAGGTTAGTGAAGGAGAAGGAACAATCAATTCCTATGGAGGTCATTCCATTGAGCACAGTTCTACTCACAACAGAAATTCCCTCAACAACTCCACTGACAGCTCTGGAAAAGATAGTGGAACTAGAAAAATCCATGGAGGAGATGAACTTGCAAGAGACAGAAATTAGAAGACTTAAAAAGGAGGTTGAGAACCTTCAGGAACTTAAGTCTTCTTACCAAACCAGCTACTCCATGGAGAAACAAACATCAGATAAACTCAAACAAGAATTGCAGCAGCTTCAAAAGAAAACAGTGGCATGCAAGACACTTGCCGAGGCCAAGGAAAATATCTGGATAGACACATCCAAATCCATAAATGAAATATGGCCTATGGTGCAAATCATGTTCGAGAAAAATGAACTAGTACAAAGGAGAAGGTAGGCCATTGAGAAAATAAGAGCAGAACTGGGAGAAATGTCCATAGAATCCACTGAGATCATTAAATTTCTGAATTCCAAAACTAGGGAAGAGTTAGAGGATTTGAGGATTGAAGACAGGATGGAAACCATCCTTGAAGTAAAGAGGGTTCTAACCAAAAGAGGACTAATGCTGTAGTTGGAAGAGAAGGTTCAGACCATGGACAGAGGAGTGCAAAGATTTTTCAGCAAAATCGAAGCTCTGCAGAAGAAAGGACTCCCTGGCTTAAGGGTCCTAAATGACAAGTTAATGACCCTTCCTGATTATAAACGGAAGTTGGCCACAATGCCCAAATATAGTTCTAATTTTTTTGGAATACAGGGCAACATAACGGGCAAGGCGTTCTTAGAAACCTTGCAGCCAGACATCAACATACAACACGAAATCCAGTATATTTTCATCTTCAAGCCAACTTTTTCCAAGTATACAGAGATGGATGAAATTTACAGAAGATTACTCAAAATCAACATTCCCAGTTAGCTATGATGGGAAGAGCTATGAAATTTGATCGAGTAAGAGATGAGGTGTCTAGGTCTAGTCAACAATCCGATTAGATGAAGTCATGCAGATGACTCACCAACAATTTTCCCCAGAAATCAGCATGAAGATTTCAACACATCATCGATAGTTCCTGAATTTTTGTATCTTGTTGAGTTAGTTAGTTAAATTTAGGATCTACCACATCCTGATATTTAATGACAAGATCGTATGCAATTTTGATTATAAATACTTCAAACTTTGAAGTACGTAGTGTTGATCTTTACGCCCTGTAAGCTATAAAGACTGTAATTGTTTATCAAGAGATATTTTAGTAATACAAAGGGATGTTTCACAGGATTCTTGTGTGTTATTCATTGGTGATGTTTATTTCTCTGTGTTGAATGTTTTTCTTGCTCAGTCGTCATATTGTTTTTCTAATCTAATCTTTTAAAAGTAGCGTATGTTGCAGGATTTATCTTTGTATACCCTGTCTCTGACTTTAAAGATCTAAATGTTTGTCTTTTGATGTTATAGTGAAGAAATTCTTAAATGCTTCTTTACTGTAATTGATTTTCTCATCTTTTCTGCTATTCATCACTTTACTGCCAAAGAATCTAGTGAATGCATTAACTTGCCCTATGAACGAATCTTTTTATTTTTGTTAAGATTTATATCCTTATAATACAGACCCCATAGCCCAATGGATGCGTAAACCTTATTTCAGCCAACTTTACAAAAAGAAAAACAAACCATTCAATTTTATTCTGCTTAACTAGCCTAATATCTCAAAGTTAAAACATATCTAAATCTTATAGAGAGATCCCTCGCTGAAACTGGTATGGCTAGATTCCAATTTCGAAGTGGTTGGATAAAGTTACCTCTGGCAAATTTCTTCTACCTTGACAACCTCTGGGAATTTACAGAGCGATAACAACAAACCATTCAATTTTATTCTTCTTAACTAGCCTAATATCTGAAAGTTAAAACATATCTAAATCTTACAGAGAGATCCCTCTCTGAAACTGGCAGGGTTAGATTCCAGTTTCGAAGTGGTTGGATAAAGTTACCTCTAGCAAATTTATTCTACCTTGACAACCTCTGGGAATTTACAGAGCAATAACAACAAACCGTTCAATTTTATTTTGCTTAACTAGCCTAATATCTCAAAGTTAAAACATATCTAAATCTTACAGAGAGATCCCTCTCTAAAATTGGCAGGGCTAGATTTGAGTTTTGAAGTGGTTGGATAAAGTTACCTTTGGAAAATTTCTTCTACCTTGACAACCTCTAGGAATTTACAGAGCGATAACAACTACCAAGTATGTTGGTCATGTTGGAGGTTGATATTAAGGGAGGAATAGATGCAAAATGTCCCCCTCCACTTCTCTTTTTCTTTTAAATTCTCTATAGTTATTTTTAGAGGGGAACTGTTAGGCAATGAAAGAGATGACCCTCTATGAATCTTCTAGATGAGATTTATCTAGAAGATTAGAAGTTTCTATACTGTAGATTATTTTAGAAAACATTAAATTAATTGAATAAAAGTGAAAAATATCTAGAGTGGGAGGAAAATTCAAGCATACCTAGCTTGAGTTGGACACGGTGGAAAGATATCAAGTCTTTTCTTGGTGCTCTGCTCCTCTCTAGCTCAATTAAAGGAAAATGCGAGGCACGGTCTGTGAAAATGCGCACAAATTACACCCATGGTCCCTTAGAAAAGGGCACAATAGGAACACATGCACATTCCTAAGAATGCGCACGTGTTCTTAGGATGTGCACGCGTTCTTAAGAACACACACACGTTCCTATCAATGTGCTAAGTGGAAGTTTGGGTTTTTTCAAACCTCTAACATCAAGAATGTGTGCACATTCTTAGGAACACACACATGTTGCTACAAGTGCGTGTTCCTGTTGACCCCCTTTCCATTTTTTCATCCACCAACTTCGTGCACTTACCCTCCTAAGTAACCTAAAGTGGGAAGGTTAGGGTAGGACCACACCAACATCTTGTTCATCCTTTCTACAACTCCATTATGGCAAAGTTTGTATGGATTTGTATTTTGTCATGCTCTCCTACACTATTTATTGAACTGCTCAAAATATTTCCCACAAAATTCTCTTCCATTATCGGTCCTCAATACTTTTATGTTCTTTGTTGGCACCAGGCCGAAGTGGAAAGAAGGACGATCATGGGAAAAAAAGTGTGCAAAAAATGAAGTAATAGCTGGAGAAAGAACAACACGCGCACATGCAAGAAAGTGTGCACAAGGAAAGCGACATCTGGAGGAAGAACATCACGTGTGCATGGGAGGAAGACCTAACATTGGTAGGGTTAGGGTTTTGGTAATACGTTGTAAATGGATGAAGAGCTCGATAGATATAAATATGGATACACATGTATCATATAGAGGTTGGCTTATTGTATTTTTATAATTTTTTATGAGAAAGAAATAAAATGAAAGCTATCTAAGCTAAGCAATTAAAATAACAATACAAATTGTAAATATGAACTATAAAAATGAACAGTGAGACGTGTACATATTACAAGAAATTCATATATTAACTAAACTAATTGAATAACACTAATAGACTGACCTATAGTAGTGCTTCCTATTTGTCCTGTGCACAATATTCGATTTAGCTGTTTGATGGGGGAAACCCGCACCAGATTTTCCAAAAGCTTCTCGTAAACAGGAAGCAACGATGCTCTTGAATACAAATGACGGAAAAAACAAGACATATAGCAAATTTTTTTTTATATTTTACAAATAATCACATCAAGATAAATCCTTCTGCAAAGATTTGTACATAACTGCTCATTCAACAAAGAAGGTTAACCTTCTGTTCATTAAATTAAATAGGGTAATTGTTGTAAGTAAAATGAGATACATCAAATATGGACAATACTTTAAATCATATCGCATCAACCTGTAACAAATCTTTATATCTAAAGTAGTCAATAATTTTATTACAAATTAAAATGCACAAAACTTGAACAAAAGTAAGATAAATTGAAGCTAAAGCCATACAAAAAATCCACTTTCATTCGAGTCTGTATAATCATCAGTCCATAGTCTCTGTTCTCCCAATAGTGATGGATTGTTTACAAAAAATAATAAGTATATAAAGGCCACAGGATGAAACATTCCCTGTGGAAATCATCAAAACTGTTTGCACACAATATGGGAACAATCTCCCAAATTACTATTCCTATCTAAGACTAACAACCTAATCCCAAAACTGTGTAACAAAAAGCATGTTCTAAAATTCCATTATCGATCCAACTCCCATTGGAATTCGTGTGTACCTGTAGATGCACAAAAATAAACAATTTTAGATAGTGTTTAATTGTAAAATCAACATAAATTCAAATTTTATAACTAGCTACAGAATCTCACGATTCTGTAGCTGGTCATATTTACAAACAAAATTGTATTAAATTAATCCAATGGTAACATAAATGTATGCAATCTATCAAACAAATCCTTTATTACTAATTCAAAGTAAACAAAATCGTTCATGCTAATTCAAAACAAACAGAATCGTTCTTGCTAATTCAAAACAAACATAATCATTCTAAAATCATTGTTGAAATATCATACCTTGGCTTTAGGGATATGATTCGGTCAGGCTGCTTTTGAATTAACAATGGCAGTGGATGCCTCTACATTTTTGAACATGACAGCGCCCGTGGTATTTTGTCTCTTATCATAAGCTTGCAATCTATCATTTTCCGTAACATAGTCACCCGGTCCTCCAAGGACTTGATTCATGATTGCAACAGAGGGACATATGTATAGTATCGTTTGAGCCATGAGTTGCATTCATCACACTGTGGTTGATCAGGCCGTGGCATTACAGGTGAGGCATATTTTAAATTACCAGGGGTTCCACTGTCAAACTTGATCCCAGGGAAGTTGGGGTCATCTTTAAGGCACGGTGGGAGGTTGGATACGTAGTCCTAGGGCTTGACAGAACAAAGGCTGTGTGAGTATGGGTACTCCTCGGTTAGAAATCACTCAATCTCAGAATCTGAATCTTCACCCAAAATAATTGTCTTCTGGTCTATGTTTTGTTTGGGCTTATTACGAGCACACCTAGATATCCAACGCGCAACCTTCTTACCTTTTCTATTGACATTGGTATTACCCTTGCCCTTTTTTTTTGCAGGCCTCTTAACAGGCTTAGCACTGTCTTTTAAACATGAGTTAGGCAGGGTGTCGGGTAGGTCATCGTTGGGTTAGGTTGAGGGTTTGACAGTGGGTAAGAGTGTAGGAGGGGGCATGACAGGCCTGACAAGGGTTTCAGTGACCACAGTCTTGTCCACTTGACCACATTCAGGACTGGCAAAGCCATTCCTCAACAAGAAATCTTCCCAATAGTCTCCACTCAACCTCAAATTATGGACTATGATAATTTTAATCAAATAGTGGTGGAAGAGGTTGAAGTTGACCTTCTCCCTCTTAAATCATTTGGCCATTTTATACAAGCTGCGAAGGAGGAAATGCAGCATATTCAAGGGGAAATCTATGAAATTCATAAGCAACCGTAGCTGGTATAGGAACACTAAACCATATCTACCTTCACAAGTAATGAATTGATTAATAATGGCCAACAAATCAGGCCATCGAGACTTAAGGGCTGTGACCGGCATACCTTTGTCACAACTGATAATTTTCCTTGAGGTAAATAGGAGCGACCATGGCACTTCATCCACCTTCGAATTCTTAAACCATTTATGCCCCTTAGCTGACAAACCGATGGATAAGATGAGGAATTCCTCGTTCAATTCGAGTTGGATGTCTCCAACTTTGGCCTTGCATCCATCAAATGTGAGGGAAAATTGCTGAGCGACTGCGAGGTTGAAACCCTCAAATTTTTCAATGAAAAATAACCATCCATTCCTCTCTAGGTCTTCTCAGGTGTTATCAAATAATTACAATGTTTGGACACCGTTGGGTTCTATGTGCACTACAGGATCCATAGCAGACAACAAACAGTCAACAAGGTAATCGGTGAGGGGGTTGGACAGGGTAGACATAGGACCAAATGCCCGCAGGTTTTCCCAAAACAAGCAGAGGTAGCCTGGAGTGCAAGGTAGATGTTAATGCTTATGCGTGCGAGGGTGGTGGAGTGAATTGAAACCATGCAAAACATTCATGTTGGCATGTACAATCGACGACGCCTTGGTAATTCAAATCACTTTTGGTGTGTGTCAAAAACAATGTAAACAACATGCCAAACAAATAACCATTGAAAACCATGACAAGTCGATCCAAATGTTTGAACAAACAATAGCATTTGTATGATTTAAAACAAAACAACATGTCAAATATTGCACCAAAGATTTAATCATAAAATTAATGCGTTCTATGAAACCATTGCACCAAGGATTTAATCAAAGACACCAAAATTCATTGCATCCCGAACTTATAAATTGAAACCATATTAACAAAAATGCAAAGTGAATAAAGTTTTGGTGTTTAGACAAATGTATGACCTTTAGTGAGATAGGGGTGAAAAATTTTATGACCATATGAAAAAAAGGATTCATAACAATCCAAAGATGATTTTAATGCCATCGACATGATTTCCAATTCAAGGTTTTCATGCTTGCAGTCGTGAAAATTGAAAACGAAAGGCATGTGTGCAAATGTGCAAGATAATAGTGTCGTTTTGTTTTAAAGAATTGCAACGAGTATTGAGGGTTCAAAACCCTTGTGTAGGCAGCTTGTAAGGAAAAGATAAAATTGCAAAATGGCTGCCAACAATGGAAACACACTGGTAGAAGCAGTTATCTCTACCAAAAGAACAAATCCAGATTAGGATAATGAGAATAATTCTAACTCAAAAACAACCAGAAAATTGTTTAAACATCATCATTAATCATAAAAAATTCCAGTTGTGCTTAAAAGATGAGAACTGATGACAGTCTTAATAAAAGCGAGTCATGATGTTAAAGATAAAATCTCCAATACTGTTGACAGAGCCACTGCTGCCAGCAGGCGTCCATAGCCTCAACAGGGTTTCCAGTTAACCCACTCTGATATCTGTATCCTGCCAAGAAGTTCCATATCAGAATAAAGGACATTTTAAGGTCAAGAGATTCCATACTTGCGAATTTTTATATACCCAACATTGCTTCACTGCCAGCAGGCCTGTTCAGTACCCCGACGAAGTTGTCTTGGCGTCATGCATGCATTTACTCGTTGCCAACATAACTGTTCAGTATCCTGACAGGTTTACAATCACGTCCCACATCTCTTTGAATGATTTGTTTAGTTTTTAAACATATATAATTGAGCGGGGTGACACTGAAAATTATGATATTTTAGACATATTTTTACAGACCTTGATTTTTTTTTTTTTTTTTAAACTGTCCTTCATTAAGATTCAGAGATGGTTTGTTTACAAAAATGACCTTTGAAAGCAGGGAGACATCTTCTAATTTATTCCCTTAAGGAACATGGACAACGTAAGAAGAAAATGGATGATCGTGACAGGCTTCACTTACAGATTGAAATCAATAAACTTCTTTCAAACAACAGGCTTTCCTCAACATGGCTGTAAATTTCAGCAGTATATTACAATTGATGTTTAGACAACTTTTCAGCAGTCATTTCAGAGAAAGAATTTTTTGTTTTCTTTGTCTGATCAGTTCATAATGTAGGTATGTGTATTTCCAAAAGCAAAAACTGATAAGCGTAAGGGAAAAATCAAAACCAAAACAACAAAATAAAAGAAAACAAAAGAAAAATATTTACACAGTATACACAGGGTTGTCATCAAGTGAAATACCTTTTTAGAGCTTGGCCATTCACTGGATAGGCATCTGGCTATCCCTCTAGAATCTGTAATCGGAAAGAGCTGGGACCCAATTTCTCAACAATTAAAAACGATCCTAGCCATAAGTTCTAAAACTTCGTATGCTCTCCCTTTCCCTCATGCGGTTTGTCCCATTTCAAGACAAGGTCACCTACTTCAAAGTTCCCATCAGAAGCAGAGATGGAATCAAACCATCTTTTGACCACTAGTTGATGCTGATGTAACTTACATTTAGCTTGATCACTTACCTCTTCTAGTTTTATAAAAGCATTAATTCGATTCTCAAAAGGGGGAAGTCTTCTTCTTGTATTTTCTGTGATAGCTGGAGTGAGGGAAGAAGGATATGAGGTGGTAGAATTGCTTCTCTTCCATAGACAATAAAGAAGGGAGAGTTACCCACAACAGTTTTTGGTGTTACTCTATCAGCCTAGATTGCGTTTAACAGTGCATTATGCCAATTTTTTTGATTTTCAGATACCGTTCTCTTGATGATTTTAATCGGATTCTTATTAGTTGATTCTTCCAATCCATTGCCCTGAGGGTAGTAGTTGACATAATATTTCAATTTAATTCCTTTTTCTAGAGCGAACTCACTCATCTCAAGAGATGGAAAATAAGAAGCATTATCGAATACCAAACAGTTAGGGATACCAAAACGAGTAATAATATTTGAATTTAAAAAGGCAATTACCTAACTGGTATTTACAGCTCTTAAGGGGGCAACTTCAAACCACCTGGTGAAGTAATCTATGGCTGTTATAATAAAATTATGCTGCTGTGAGGATGGTGGATTGATTGGACCTATAATATCAAGACCCCACTGCTGAAAAGGGGAGTCTACTGAAACATGATGCAAAGGAAAGGCTGGTTTTTGTATTCGCCCGGATGTTTTTTGACAAATAATACACTTGCGACACAAGGTATGAGCATATATAAAAAGTGTGGGCCAGTAATAAACCTCTCTTAAAAATTTATGGGCAGTGGTGTCCCCACCAAAATGCCCACCAACTTCTCCTGCGTGCAATTCTAGTAAGACCTTTTCTGCTTCATCTTTCTCAAGACAACGCATTAGTACTCCATCAAAATTTTGACGAAACAGAATACCATTAATCAATTGAAAGGAGGCATATTTTAATCTTAACTCTCTTCTTTTAGTGGGATCTAGGTGACGGGGGGCTGACCCATGTTCAAGACAGAATTTTATATCGTCATACCAGGGACTGACAGAGTTTTGTGCACAACAGATTGAATTTTGATTGTGCTGTCCTGGGTTTGACATATCATTTTCTTCTTTCTGTCCTGCTACTGAGTCAACAACTAACTTGCACAACCCTTGGCCTCTCACTATTTGTGCTGGGGTGATTTCTATGTCATACTCTTGTAAGGAGGTAACCTAGTTCGCCATTTTTTCGCCTAGTTCTTTCTGCACTAACAGATTTCTGACGGCTGAGTAAGGGACAATAATTTTCATCCTAGATTTCAAAAGATAAGATCGAAAGTGATTTACTGCTTTAAAAATAGCATAGGATTGTTGATCTACCACTGGGTAATTAATTTCTGCACCTTTGAAAGAAGAGCTCATAAAGGCGATTCGAACTTCATTGTTTTCAACGTTCTTTTGAGTTAGGACAACAGCGTAGGAGCGGTCAGAAGCAAATGTGTAGAGTGTGAAGTCTTGTGAAAAGTCGAGGCTCATGAGAGAAGGAGCGTCTATTATGGCATTTTTTTATTGAATTAAAAGATTGGTTTTCTAGGGGTCCCCAATGATATTGCGCGTCTTTCTTAATTAAATTCTGTAAAGGTCTCACCATTTCGGAGAAACTGGGGACAAATCTCCTGACAAAGTTTATCTGGCCTAAGAAAGACTGCATAGAATTTTTGGATGAGGGAGGGGGGAAGTTTCAAGATGACTTGAGTCCTTTCAGGTCGATAATCATCCCTTTGCTTGACATAATAAATCCTAAGAGTTTACCTTGTTCTACTGCGAAGATAGATTTTTTAGGATTCAAGGAAATGCCGTACTTACGACATCGCTGTAGAACGACTCTCAAATGAGCTAGATGATCAGTTTTGTTTTTCGAGAATACAGTAACATCATCTAGGTAAAACACAACAGATTGATTGATTAAGCCTCGAAAAGCGATGTCCATCGCTCTATGGAAAGTGGCACCAACATTAATGAGTCCAAAGGGCATTTTTCTATAAGCGTAGGTGCCCCATGGAGTGCGGAAGGTAGTTTTAAGTTGGTCTAGAGGAGACATCAGGACTTGGTTGTACCCTGAAAAACCATCCAATAAGGATAATCTTTCAGAACCAGATACTTGTTGAAGGATCTGTTCCATGGGTGGGACATGGTAGTTGTCTTTATCAGACGCTCGATTAAGGTTTCAGAAATTGATGCATAGTCGGATTTCACCACTCTTCTTTCGGATAGGGACAAGGTTAGAAACCCATTGCGTGTGCCTAACTGGGAAAATTATCTTAGCATTTAGGAGTTTATTTAATTCTTTTTTGACGGTCGGTTCGAGCTTAGGGTGCATTTTTCTTAACTTTTGTTGAAACGACAAGGTTTGGGGTTTCATAGGAATGACGTGTTGTATGATGTTAGGGTCAAAAGTTTTAAGGTCGTCATACGTCCATGCAAAAACATCTTTGAATTCCTTAAACAATTTAATAAATGTGTCTTTCTCTTGTTCAGAACACCCCACCACTAAATATGTGACTGTGAACTTTAGGTAACGTTCACGATTTACCTTGATTTTGTTGGGCTTGCCGTTCTCGGGCAGCCACAGGTGAGACCAATCTGTCGCGAAATATCCATGTAGCTGCTCTGACCAGTCTCTGCTTAAAAACAAACCATAAACTTCTGGAATATCCACAACAATAATATCAATCACTTGATGAACTTTGGGGTTAGACAATAATCTTATAAGCACATTCCTT
>JZKD02S0434769.1:59137-75224 GCA_000966675.3 Picea glauca
GGGAACAATCTCCCAAATTGCTATTCCTATCTAAGACTAACAACCTAATCCCAAAACTGTGTAACAAAAAGCATGTTCTAAAATGCCATTATCGATCCAACTCCCATTGGAATTCATGTGTACTTGTAGATGCACAAAAATAAATGATTTTAGATAGTGTTTAATTGTAAAATCAACAGAAATTCAAATTTTATGACTAGCTACAGAATCTCACGATTCTGTAGCTGGTCATATTTACAAACAAAATCATATTAAATTAATCCAATGGTGATAGAAATGTATGCGATCTATCAAATAAATTCTTTATTACTAATTCAAAGCAAACAAAATCGTTCATGCTAATTCAAAACAAACAAAATCATTCTTGCTAATTCAAAACAAACAGAATCGTTCTAAAATCATTGTTGAAATATCATACCTTGGCTTTAGGGATACGATTCGGTCAGGCTAATTTTGAATTAACAATGGCAGTGGCTGCCTCTACATTTTTGAACATGATAGAGCCCGTGGTCTTTTGTCTCTTATCATAAGATTGCAATCTGTCATTTTCCTTGGTTAACATAGTCACCCGGTCCTCCAAGGACTTGATTCGAGATTACAACAGAGGGACATCTATATAGTATCGTTCGAGCCATGAGTTGCATTCATCGCACTGTGGTTGGTCAGGCCATGGCATTACAGGTGAGGCATATTTTAAATTACCAGGGGTTCCACTGTCAAACTTGATCCCGGGGAAGTTGGGGTCATCTTTAAGGCACGACGGGAGGTTGGATACGTAGTCGTAGGGCTTGACAGAACAAAGGCCATGTGAGTATGGGTACTCCTCAGTCATAAATCGCTCAATCTCAGAATCTGAATCTTCACTCAAAACAATTGGCTTCTAGTATGTGTTTTGTTTGGGCTTATTACGAGCACACCTAGATATCCAGTGCGCAACCTTCTTACCCTTTCTATAGACATCGGTATTACCCTTGCCCTTTTTTCTTGCAGGCCTCTTAACAGGCTTAGCACTGTATTTTAAACATGAGTTAGGCAGGGCGTCAGGTAGGTCATCGTTTGGGTAGGTCAAGGGTTTGACAGGGAGTAAGAGTGTAGGAGGGGGCATGACAGGCCCGACAAGGGTTTCGGTGACCACAGTCTTGTCCACTTGACCACATTCAGAAATGGCAAAGCCATTCTTCAACAAGAAAGCTTCCCAACAGTCTCCACTCAACCTCAAATGATGGACTATGATAATTTTAGTCAAACAGTGGTGGAAGAGGCTAGAGTCAACCTTCTCCCTCTTAAATCGTTTGGCCATTTTATACAAGCTGTGAAGGAGGAAATGCAACATATTCAAAGGAAAATATATGAAACTCATAAGCAGTCGTAGGTGGTATAGGAACAATAAACCATATCTACCTTCACAAGTAACGAATTTCTTAATAATGGCCAAAAAATCATGCCATCGAGACTTAGGGGCTGTGACCGGCATACCTTTGTCACAACTGATAATTTTCCTTGAGGTAAATAGGAGCGGCCATGGCACTTAAACCACCTTCAAATTCTTAAACCATTTCTGCCCCTTAGCTGGCAAACTAGTGGCTGAGCTGAGGAATTACTCGTTCAATTCAAGTTGGATGTCTCCAACTTTGGCCCTGCATCCATCAAATGTGAGGGAAAATTGCTGAGCGACTGCGAGGTTGAAACCCTCGAATTTTCAATGAAAAATAACCATCCGTTCCTCTCCAGGTCTTCTCGGGCGTTATCAAATAACAACAACGTTTGGACGCTGTTGGGTTCTATGTGCACTACAGGAGCCATAGCAGACAACACACAGTCAACAAGGTAATCGGTGAGGGGGTTGGACAGCGTAGACACATGACCAATTGTCCACAGGTTTTCCCAAAACAAGCAGAGGTAGCTCGAAGTGCAAGGCAAACGTTAATGCTTATGCGTGCGAGGGTGGTGGAGTGAATTGAAACCATGAAAAACATTCATGTTGGCATGTACAATCGACGACGACTTGGTAATTCAAATCACTTTTGGTGTGTGTAAAAAACAATGTAAACAACATGCCAAACGAATAACCATTGAAAACCATGACAAGTTGATCTGAATGTTTCTACAAACAATAACATTTGTATGATTTAAAACAAAACAACATGTCGAATATTGCACCAAATATTTAATCATAAAATTAATGCGTTCTATGAAACCATTGCACCAAGGATTTAATCAAAGACACCAAAAGTCATTGCATCATGAACTTATAAATTGAAACCATATTAACAAAAATGCAAAGTGAATAAAGGTTTGGTGTTTTGACAAATGTATGACCTTTAGTGAGATAGGGGTGAAAATTTTTATGACCACATGAAAAAAAGGATTCATAACAATCCAAAGATGATTTTAATGCCATCGACATGACTTCCAACTCAAGGTTTTCACACTTGCAGTCGTGAAAATTGAAAACGAAAGGCAGGTGTGCGAATGTGAAAGATAATAGTGTCGTTTTGTTTTAAAGAATTGTGATGAGTATTGAGGGTTCAAAACCCTTGTGTAGGCAGCTTGTAAGGAAAATCTAAAATTGCAAAATGGTTTCCAACATAGTTCTATTAGTTTCATGCTCAGGAAAAATGGTACTATTACACCCATCAATAATGGTGCTTCCCAATAGCTTTTACAAAGTTCCAATCCAAACTCCCCCTGACAATACCATTGCTTCTCAAACCATATTGCATGTATCCTTTACAAATATAGTCTACACACTTGCATCTCTCATCTTACTCATAGATATCAAGCTTATGGTCAAACCTAGAATATGTGGAACACTAGGAAGGGTTTTAACCCACCCTTATTTTAGAAACAACCAGACCCTTACATATTCAATGATTTTGGTTGAGAGTCATCTCTCAGGAAGGAATCACCTCCATTATACTTCTCATATTCACAAAATCATTCCTTGAAAGGATTCATATGAAAATATGCACACGATTTGATCAGCTATGCATCATGATTTGAATGTGTGCTTCTAGATGCCAAGTACATATTACTACCTTCTTCCGAGAAGGCCTTCCCTTCTGCAGAAGGAGCATAATCAAATTACTTGCTTTTATCAAATTTTTTGATCTATAATATTTCTTATAATGATTGACTTGACAACATTTACAACATCTCCTTATACATTTTCCTAGAGATTTAGATCTGCCCCCTAAATACTTATTTGTATTTCTATCTACATGGTGACCTCTCACAAATAAGGAATCCTTGGTCTAACAATCCATGGTTTTCTGTTTCATCAAGATTTAATGTGGTTGTATTACTCCCAATAGCTACAAATAGGCTATCCCATGAATATGACAAGAGAACACAATAGACTAATGCACTTATCTTCTTTAGAAATTTTAATATCAACATACAACCACTGACTTACCACAATGTTAGAGGCATTGAGATTCTCTATCATGGAGTCACAATAATTCATCCTTAGGAGGTACAACAAATTTTGAAGGAAACATTTGTTTACCGGGGACTTAGACTGATACAACGCCCCTAACTTATCCCATAATTCCTTAATTGTAGTTTCTTCGAAGACATTCAATAATATTGAATATGCAAGGCATAATCACGATCATACTCTTGACGTTCACATCCAACTTCGTCTAATATACTATTACCATGCCTATAGGTACAATACTAGGATATATATAAATCCACTATTCTTTGTCTATAAGAAGGTCCTCCATCTCGAGCTTCCAAAGCTCAAAGCTCTAACTATTAAATTTCTTAATTCCAATTCTATAATTGGTTTCCATTCTCTTTCACACAAGAATCACTACCGTAGAGATCCCATTGTAACTGGGTTTTTCGTAGACCTAAGATAAACTTGATCTATAAATAATGAGATAAACCCTAGAAACAAAGGTGTCCCCCTAAAGCTAATAACCTTGCTATAATACCAAATGAAAATTTTAAACCTATGTAATTGAAGTAATGCATACAGATTCTTTGGAAAAATAGAAACAACAACAATGACATACACACAATACATAGAAATATACCTTGGAAACCATTAACCAAGGAAACCAACCTAATCGAGAGCCACATATCTATCTTCTTCATCGTATTTAACTTATATGTTCACAGTACAATATTTAGGTATTTCGTAGCATCTAGAACCCTAATCCCTTAACTAGAATTAGATTATAATGAGCCAAAAAACCATGGCCCAAAAATTACAAAAAACAGTCCAAAAACGAACTCCCCAAAAATTATTTGATTAGGCACAACCACATGTAAGAATATAATACATGGTACTATTTTATTTTTACTTTCATCTTGAAAAGTCATGTTTATCTTATGTGTTTGTATCATATGAAAAGAGGAAAAATCTATGCTTTGGGAAAATCTATTCATCTTAAAATATTTATACATTTATTTATGATTTGTTGTTGGCATTCTATCCATGATTGGTATTTCCTAGTCAATATTTATATTTTCTTGAAAGTCAAAGGGTCCTGCTTTGTGGCATTTTCCCATCCTATTTAAAGAGTTAGTAAAGAGAATTTTCTATTTGGTAAAGAGGAGTACCACCTCTATAAAAATGAAGGAGGGTGGTCTCGATTTCTCTCAAGAACTTTCTCTTAGAGTTGATATTTTTCCAACAAGGAAAATCTATCAACAATAGGTTGTGACAACTCAAGTGCAGTTTTTCTGGAAAAGAACCTTGCTTATCACTCTACTAATAAACCATATTGATGTGTAACAATATTTTGGTAGAGACATGGTTGAAAACAACAAATCGTTGTTGGATAATGTTGATACCTTGAAGATTGTTGTAGACTCATTAATGAAGTCTGATAACACTATAAATTTCTCTTGGTGTAGAGAATCTGATGCAGCCCCCCCGTTAGCACTAGGAGTCACCTTTTGATTGCAAGGAAGGTAATCCCAGTACCCATCAGGTTGAATGTGAAAGTATAAGTGTTTTTTAAAGGGTTGAATGGAAAAAACTCAGAATGATAATATCCTAACTCAGAAACAGGGCCAACATATACCAACAAATAAGGTCTTGACTAACTTCAATCAGTAGTTTGGCAGTAAATGTGGATAGAAGGAAGACTTGAATGAGAGGAATGTAAGGGCTACTGCAAACATCAGGTCCACAAGAGCCTAAGGAAGAAAGCTTCTTAAAACAAGATCTTCTTGAAATTAGAAACTAAAGAACTAAATAAACACCATGACAATAAAATGATAAAAAATTCATCATATCATTACCATAGTTATCCATGTGAAGCATTCAAACATGAACATTTAGAAATAGAGGCAGATAGTCTGAAATAGAAGTTGATTTCTATTAGTAAAAAAGTCTTAAGTCTAGTACACACTAGATCATAGTCACTTTATCCAAAATATTACAGTCTAGGGAGCCCTGCTCAACCATCCGAACCCCTTAAAGCAATTGATCTATCTATTTATCACAAGAAAGGGAGGCCACAACTGAAGGTACAAGCTGGCCTCTTTCCCTTAAAAATATATAAATATTTATTTATTCTAACAACTAAGATAACAACCCATCCTATAAAATAGGGAAATGCTGGTGACTAAACCAATCATGCTTCTAACTTCTTTGATCCTCTTTTGCTGCTCAGCTCCTATTATGCCATGTGTTCCTTTTGGAGCCTGTAGTTGTCTTCATGATGCTAGCTACCTTCTGCATCATCAATCTATCCCATAAATGTTAGTCTAGTCCTCCTAGATCCCTGGTGTTTGTTGGCAGCTTCCTTGGGTAGAAAATCTAGGTAGCGCACTACTAGGAGAAAAGGTAGCACCACTGTGTTGCATATGTGCACCAATATTTGTCCTCTATTGCAATATTGAGTAGCGCCTATAGGTAGCATCCCTGTGTTGTGCATGAGTGTGATCTTGCACTCTGCCAAATATTATGCAGTGCTTTACGCAGTGCCACTGTGCGCAACTTTTGTTCTGTGTAAAATATTATGCAGTGCCTTTATGTAGCATTCCCTACACTTGCATCTGCATACAGGTTTGGGTAGCATTACATAAATTCAACTCCTTTGAATCTAGGACATGTGCAGAGCAGTTTGTGTCCTTCCAAGATGACTAAAACCATTTCACTTAGTTGCCTCGACTATACCATAGGTAGTGCCATTACCACTGAGTGAATCCAACACTTAGCAAAATTCAAAATCCATATAACTAAACGCCTAGAAGCCTGTAGGTTGGCAGTGATATGTAGTTGCATATTAGTTAACCCTCCCAAAAAGTAACAATTCCCAAAAATGGAGCTTACCTTCTTACCAACTATTTTGTCATTTTGACACTTAACCTCATACTCTTTCTGGTGGAAAGAGTATCTTTAATTGACTTAGTAGACTTCTTCTTCTTAACACTAGTGGGATTCTTCAGTGTAGCTATGCTCTCCTTAGTTGTTGTTTTGTCATCCTCAATGAAAGCTTCAAATAACACCTGTAAATTTATTTATGCTACCTCATCTTGAAAGTGCTTTAGCTCTGCCTTTAACTTCCTGTTTTGGGATTGAAAACCTCTATTCTATCTGTAAAGATTCTTTAGCTGTTTATGAAGGGGCAAAGCCTTTCTCGCTGCAAACCTTACCAAGTCAAGAGTATGAGTGTATCCAACCATGAGCTCTTCCATTTGGGCCAAGTGGACCTTTTCTTCTGTTTTAAGATGAGCTATTTCTTTTCTTGCATCTCTAAGCTGCTTGATAAGTCTTTTGTAGGTCTGATTGTCAGGAGGGGTAGTGGCATGCTCAGTCTCAATAGGATTTTCCTCAGTCTCCTTTTCCTCCTTCATAGGGGTTTCATCTTTTCTTTTCTCAAGCCTCTCAATGCTTTTCTCAGAGGTTATATCTTTTCTCTCCAAAGGTCTTTTAGCACCTTTCTCCTTACCTTTTTGTGCAGGGGTTTCTTGCTTCTCCTTCATAGGCTTTTCAATGATTTTTCCCTTCTTCTTTAGAATAGGGGTTTCTAGCAAAGGATGTTCTTGGTCAACCTCCTTAGGAATCAATGACCTTGTGAAAGGTCTTCTACTTTTGATTTCAACTGTTGGAGGAGAAGAGGGAAAAATAATCTTCTTCCCTTTCTTGGATGTAGCTTTGGTAGAAGAAGGTGTCTCTTCTAACCTTGGTGGAGGTGGTGGTGAGGAATCTCGGTGTGGAGAAGGACAGACTTCCTCCTTAGCTTCCCTGACCTCCTTGCTAATCTCTGAAATAGGGGCTCTGCCCTTCCTCTTCTTGCTGACAACTGCTTTAGTACTGATGGGTGATGAAGGACTTGCGATTTGTGATTGGGAAATAGGTGTTTGATCCAGCTTGAAATGAGAAGTAACCACAAAGTGCTCCCAAGAAATTTCCTTCTTTCCCGACTCCTCAGAGACTAGCATCCTGATCAGTCCAAAATGGAAAAGACTAGAATCCACATCCTTAGATTTGGCTTGCACCCTATCTGACATTTTACCTATACTTCTCAACAGGTAATAAGGGACGTTCATCTGAAACTTACCAGTAAAATGTAACAATAACCTTATGTGGTAAAGATACAAGGTGTTAAATCTCCCTTCACAAGTAAAATATCTCTGTATGATTTTCAATAACCTGTCAAACTATTCAACAAATTGACTTCTTGGCATACTCTTAGACAACTCATTGGCTTTATATTCAGGTTTAAAGAGATCTTTAGCATAGGGTGAAATCAAATCCATGGACTTGAACCAATTTTCAGCTGTAATGGGAATCCCCATCGCAGCAGAGATGGAAGATTTAGTTACCTCAAATTCTAAACCCCCAACCTTGGTTTTCCTTCCATCAAAATGCAATGCAAACTCTTTTGCTACTTTTGGGTGGCCTTTCTACATGTTTTGACAGAAAGAGAGGCACCCTACTCTCTGAAAGGCCTCTCTTGCCAGGGGCTTAGTATCAAAAAGACGCATGTCTACTGGTTCTGTCCTAACTATCTTGCCTCCTTTGTGAGCCTTCTTTGATTGGGGGGTCTCCATGGCTCAGAATGAGGGCTCTTGAAAGGCTTAAGGGATGATAATGATTGGGAAGGATTTGAATAGAGTTTCAAATATACAAGGCTGACCCTTTGCAACTGAGTAAAATGTTTGATTTTGAGATGAAAGGAGGCAGGGGGAATAGTGAGAGTTTAGGAAGCACCTCTAGGTAGCGCAACACATACACAGAGGATAGGCTATCTACAATCTTGTAGTCTGAATGGATGAGGTAGGTAGCAATAAACGGACTTAGACGCAGGAAATGAAGATACAGGTATGGAAAAAAAAGATGACCAAGCTATCATGCAAAGACGAGCTTCCTACGACTGTGAAAACTTGGCCAACCAAAAACCAAGCGCAAATTTCTTGAGAGAATTAATAAGCAGAAGGGGGACAACGTGGGATACTTGTGTAGAAGACACCTGCTGGAATCTTCAATGAAATATCAGGGTGAGATTGCAAAAACTTGTCCCCTTGAACCCACTTTAGTCTCGAGCTTGGTTTCCTTGGTGTCACCTAATCAGAGCTTGTGAATTTGCGCAACATGAAACTATTGATCTTTTCAAAAACTTAAACCGTTACAAGGCTCGTAAATGCAAGATATGGTAAGCATCTTTAAATAACTGCTGGTGCTAAAAACAAGGGACATGACATCAATTGTGGAAATCATGACTTGAGATGGAAAAAAGACAAACGTGACAGGCGCTACGGAACTGCCTAATGAGTAGGCAGTGTTTCCAATTCAAAATATGATTAGATAGGTGAGGATGATGAGGCATGCTTATGAAGTCATGAGTGAGGAGAGAGATGGGTCACATCAAAATGATCATGGGAGGTATCGACCTAGGGACAAATCATAAAAGGGACCAAAAGGAATAAACCATGAGCTAAAAGGGTTTAAGGATCAAAAAATCAAATTGAGGATCAAAACATGAGCTATGACTCAAAAGCTTAGTCATCGAAGGGGTCCTAACAACATTAATTTTAAAGGGACGAAATTTTTTTTTTAAAGATTTAAAATCTAATGCTTTTAAAAAAAGAAGAAGATAAAATCAAACTAAAAGACCCAAGGCAATTTAGTGTGATAACACCCCCTACTCCCCCATAGGGCTGCGTGACCTCGTTCTGTTATTAAAAATAGGCCCCCTCGGCTTCTTGGTGCAGGTCTGACAACACCCCATGACCTTCCCTTTTGTCCTACTGTGAAAAATCAGAGTGTCGGGCATTAGCTCCTTTTGTTTGATAAGCCCCCTCTTGATGTGACCTTGGCGAAGACCACGCGATTACGAGCACGACCACAAGCGGTTTGGAGTCAAACTACTTTTGGGCCCACAATGATCCTACAACCTCCACGTGTCCTCTTGACAAAACCATGGTTTGAATTGTGACCCACCCTCAGTATATTAAAATCCTCACAACTCATGTCCCTAGAATGATACGGGATCATCGATCTCACAATATTGACGATAACGGCTAAATCGACGATTTATATCTTTGCCTCTCAGATCTACGGACCAGGTCTGATCCCTCTAAATCAACGGTCGAGATATCTTTGCAATTCCAGACTCTGAGAATTTGAAGTCTCAAACCCAACTACCTTCCGTATGTCAATCCTCCGGAGTTAAAGATCTACATACACATGTCTCGTAAATCAACGACCCTGCCTTCACTTCAGGTGATTGAACTTTCAACCTAGATCAACCATCCAACGACCCTCTTCTCGATCAACGGTCGAGATTTCCTTTGGGTCTCCAGACTTCTGAGATCTCAAATCTCAAACCCTCGTCTCTGCTGACTGGGTATCTCCCGGAGTGGAAGATATGCCAACACGTATCCTCCCAGATCAACAGTCGTTCTCCCACTTTGATACTTTCACCTCCTTGACCAGATCAATGGTCCTATGACTCCTTCCTTGATCGATGAACAATATTTCCTCCAGGTCCTTGAACCTTTTCCCCTCCGTTTTCTTTCAGAGTTCTAGATCTGGTGTTGCATGTCCTTCTTCACATCGATGACTCTCGTCGCTTCGGATTTCCAGGCTTTAGAAATCTCAAATTTCAAACTCCTGCCTTCCTGTTGTTTTATCCGAAGCCACTAGTTCTCTGACTCGTGTCCTCTCCTAGATCAACGATTGCGATCCCTTCATGTCTCTGGACTTCAGACTTCTTAACTTTCAACTTTTCTCTCTCCTCAAACTATGTGGATCTCTGCTGTGTGTCCACTTGATCTGATGACTATGAATCACTTTGGGACTTTACCTGAAGTTCATGGATTCATGCCACATCCTTTCTAGATCGGATGGTCTAGATTCACTTCGGGTCTTCGACAGTTTCAACTTTCAACCGAAATAAAAATGCAACTTACCCGAAGCTTGCGATCTGCCACCACGTGTCTCTTTGGATATAATGGTCCAGATCTCTTCACTCTCCGATGATTTGGCTCTTTGGTGCTCCAGCTCTTCATCTCTTCGGTGCTTCAACTCTTTGGCTCTCCAATGCTTCGGGCTTCAGGAGTATCAAACTCCTACGTACTCATTCCCCCTGGAGTGATTTCACCTGAAACAAATGATCTCTTGACACATGTCTCCCCTTTGACCTGATGGCCTCTATCCACTTCGGGTCTTTGGGTTTCGAGAGTTTCAACTCCTATGCACTCGGTTCTCCCGGAGTGCTTTCACCCAAAAACTCAGATCTTACGCCACCTGTCACCCTTGATGATGGACGGTCCCTGTTCACTTCGGGACTTTGGCAAGTCCGCTACTTTGTGTGTAAACATCGTTAAAGCCGTGCACTTCCATCCAGATCCAACGATGATTGATCCTCTGCGCTCAGATCCAATGGATGACATCTATTCTCTTATCCTACGCTATCCTTGTTCGTTAGGCACTGATCCAATGGATCAGGCTCCTCCTTACAACTAATTTGACGATTTCTGTTGCTCCTCCTCCTGAGCTTTAGACTTCTCCCAACTTGGAAGATTTAGTTCACATTCAAAGGTCTTGGCCTTTGAACTTTCTCATACGAACCTAATTCTTTTGGGTCTCGCTTACGCTCTTGCAGCGTTATCTCTTCTAAACTTTCGGACTTAGAATAAGTCCGTCTCCTATGCACTTCATGCATTATATCTTTTGAGATCGATCTCCTTGAAGACATCGATCTCCCATTCACTCCTTGCATTCTTGAGATTTCGTCAAACTCAGATCTGAAGGATTTCTTTAAAATAAATTCTTCTAGCCCTCCTGGTGTTCTCCTAGCTCGATGCACCCCTTGCAGATATTTTCCTCACAGAGTGTTTAGTAACTTTGTCTCTCTCTGTGGCTTCTCTACACATATTCCTCCTCTAAGAGATTCAGTAACCTTTAGGTTCCTCCTTGAGCTCTTATCACTCTGGTGCGTCCTCCTGGCACGTTCTTTCCTGACTCCATAGAGTTCAGATGCACATTCCTTGTGTTGGCTACATAACTTCCAATGTTCTGTTGTGCACTCCTTGCACGGCCTAAAGAACACAGAATGATACTTCAAACCCAAACAAAGATAAAGAATTTTATCTATGGACTGCAGATGAAACTTATCATACATCTACAACACATTAACACACAGATAACATTCATAGAATATAGATAATTCATAAACACATAATGTGCAGGAAAAACTACTTTTCTTCGGATTAAGATGAATGTATGGTTACAAATGTGTACATAGACTGGACTACGACAAAGTCTCAGTTATTTCTCCTATCTAATTCTATCCTAAGTTCTGCTTCTTCTAAGACCTCTCTACCCAAGATCTCTCTCTCTCTCTCTCAAGTCTCCTAATTACCAAGCAAGGGCTCTATGAGCTTATCCTCACCATCGCCTTAGTGCTATTGCTATCTCAGTTATGACACCATACTTCTACGACTACATTACATAAATGAATGTCCAGACCTGACTACGATCTGGACCTGCTATAGGTAACCATTTAAGGAAACCCCAACCACTACCTGTACAAAGGCATGGCCTGACATTTATAGCCTTACAACACAAAAATCCGTATTGGATTATTTCAAATTTAAAAATGGGAGGGTTGGTGCCTCTCCCTTTCTCCATTGCGTGTTTGTGTTCTGGCGCATTTTCTTAGGTGGAGCGATGATCCTACATCATACTCCACAGCTGGGAAAATCATGAGCTCCAACTCATGAGCTCCTCCTCTCCAGTGTTGAAATCCTCCCAGATCCCAAATTCTCTTCTGGAGTTGTTCTCTTGCTCCTCTCCAGCTATGCTGTTGCTGGTGCTTATTTTTCTTCTTCTTCTTTTTTGTCCTTGCTACTGTTGCAGGTTCTCGTCTATCCAACTCCCCTTTGCTGACTGCTTCTGCTAACTTCAACATCAACTCCCTTATTTCTTCTATCACCTCATTCAACTACTCCAATGGCTCACTGTTTGCATGCAGTCTTCTCGGCTACAACTCTTCCTTATTAATGGGTAGATCAACTCGATCCCCCTTATGATTTTCTCTATCTCTTGTGGTCTTATCTTGCCACCCTGATTCAAACTCCAATTCTACAGTTTCTTCTTGACTGACTTGTTGTTCAGTTTCCTCCACTGACATATTGGATTCTTCTGTCAGCTCTTCTTGTGTTGGCATATATCCAACTCTCTCCAACCATTCCTCTGGCTGGTATGCTTCTCTATTTGCTTCCAACTTGACCTGTTGGATGTGAAAGATTTGCACCATTACCCGTCTCTCTAGGGATTCCAGTTCTTTATATAACTCAACAAAGTCCATGCTGTCTGTTTGTCTTTCTGCTGCAAGATCAAATGCTATAGTCATCTCCTGTTCAACATCCTGGATAAAATTTTCAATCCATTCTTCTGAATGCTCATCTTCTCCTACTGGGGTAGACATTAGTGTCTACTACATTTATTCCTCTTTGAAAATTTCTTCTGGCTATCCTTTTGATGCTGCACCTGCAACACTTGTGCTAGCCTCTGCTTGGAAGGAATGATTTGATTCCTCTAATGATCAGAACATTCCTCTGATCCTCCTCCTTTGTGATGGAAGTATTTAACTTTTCATCTTCTTCATTCACATGGTCTACAAACCCACATGAATATTCTCCTATCAGCACTCCTTGCTGACATGAACTCACTTCTGAGCTCTCGAGACTTTCCGACAATCTTGGTTCTTTCCCCCTACCCACCTGGCAATTTGGGACTTCTCTTCTGCCCACCTCACAGTCTATGAGATCAAACGATCCCATCTCATTGCCCACCTGGAAATATGAAATTTCAACACTGCTCCTCTTGTAGCATATGAGACCTTCCACTGATCTCTTTCATTTTCCCACCTGGAAACTTGAAAGTCCATTTCTTACCACCTGGCAGTTTATGAGATCTTCATCTGATCTCACCTCCTCCTCATCACTGAGATTCCTTCCAACTTCTGGCTCACAGATGTGAACCACTTCCTCTTTATCTCTGAGGCTTTTAACATACCTCAGCCACCTCTTTAACATCTATTGCTGTCCTTTGGCCAACAATCCCTTGACTGACCACTTCATCTTCTTCTTCATGGGCCACTCATATACCCGATGCACTTTTGCATCCTGATGTATTTTTACTTTCAGTTTCTCCATTCTTGCTCTTACCTCATTGAGCTTCAGATCCATCTCTGGATTGCATTTCTGCTTGTGACCTTATCTTCGACCATGCTCATGGAATTCAATAGCCATTTCCACCTTCTACCTGCCCTCCTGGAAGGTCTATGTATTACTCTACATCCAAGAGCACCTCCATCTTCTCTTACAACTCACCTGGTTGTTTGAAATTTTGCTGTTGCACCCATGCAACAACCTTCTCAAAGAGCATCAGTACTCTGCCCTCCTTTCACCTATTGTCTATAGGAAAACTCTTGTTTGTGATACCACCTAATGTTATCAGGTCATATCCTTTCACCATCTCTCCCTTTGTCTTCTTTCTGCAAAAAAAATAACGACCTCCTCCTCTTTCTCTTTTGCCTGAAATCTACAGACAAAAAAATATCATCTCTGATACCACCTGATGCAACCCCCCTACTTGCCTATAGGGATGTGTGACCTCCCAGTCAATGGATCTTAGATTCTCTATTCCAACGACTCTTTGAAACCTCAATGGTTTCGTTTTTTGATTAAACACAGGCCCCCTCAGCTTCTTGGTGCAGGTATGACAACAACCCATGACCTTCCCTTTCACCCTGCTGCGAAAATGCAGAGTGTCGGACGTTAGCTCCTTTTGTTTGATAATCCCCCTCTTGATGTGATCTTGGCGATGACCATGCAATTGTGGGCATAAACACAAGCGGTTTGGAGTCAAATTTCTTTTGGGCTCACAATGCTCTTACAACCTCCATGTGTCCTCTTGACGAAACCCCGGTTTGAATTGCGACCTGCCCTCAATATCTTAAACTCCTTGCAACTCCTGTCCTCACAATGCTATGGGATCGTTGATCTCATGATATTGATGATAATGTCTGAATCAATGATTTAGATCTTCACCTCTCGGATCTATGGACTATGTCTTCTCCCTCTGAATCAACGGTCGAGATCTCTTTGCAATTCCAGACTTCGGGAATTTTAAATCTCAAGCCCAACTACCTTCCGTATGTCAATCCTCTGGAGTTAACCATCTATGGACACCTGTCTCGTAAATCAATGACCCTGCCTTCACTTCGGGTGATTGACCTTTCAACCTAGATCAACGGTCCAATGACACTCTTCTCAATCGACGGTCGAGATTTCCTCCGAGTCTCCAGATTTCTGAGATATCAAATCTCAAACCCTCGTCTCTGTTGATTGGGTATCTTCCGGAGTGGAAGATCTGATGACACGTATCCTCCAAGATCAATGGTCGTTCTCCTGCTTCAGAACTTTGACCTCCTCGACCAGATCAATGGTCCTACAAATCCTTCCTTGATCAACGACCAAGATTTCCTCCGGGTCCTCGGACCTTTTCCCCTCCGTTTTCTTCTAGAGTTCTAGATCTAGCACCACGTGTCCTTCTTCACATCGACAACTCTCATCACTTAGAATTTCTGAGCTTCAGAGATCTCAAATGTCAAACTCCTACCTTCTTGTTGTTTTATCTGGAGCTGTTGGTCCTCTAACACGTGTCCCCTCCTGGATCAATGGCTGAGATCCCTTCGTGTCTCCGGACTTCATACTTCTTAACTTTCAAATTTTCTCTCTCCTCGAACTATGCGTATCTCTGTCGCATGTCCACTTGATCTTACGACTATGAATCACTTCGAGACTTTACCCTGAGTTCATGGATTCACGCCACGTCCTTTCTATATTGGACGGTCCAGATTCACTTTAGGTCTTCGGGTTTCGACAGTTTCAAATTTCAACCGAAATTCAAATGTAAATTACCTGAAGCTTGCGATTTTCCACCACATGTTTCTCTGGATCTAATGGTCCAGATCTCTTCACTCTCCAATGCTTCAACACTCTGGCTCTTTAGCTCTTTGATGCTTCAGCTCTTCGTCTCTCTGGCACTTCGATCTTCGAGAGTATCAAAATCCTACATACTCGTTCCTCCCAGAGTGCTTTCACCTGAAACACATGATCTCTTGACGCATGTCTCCCCTTTGATCTGATGGTCTCTATCCTCTTCAGGTCTTTAGGTTTCAGGAGTTTCAACTCCTGTGCACTCGATTCTCCTAGAGTGCTTTCACCTGAAAAATTAGATCTTACGCCACTTGTCACCCTTGATGATGGATGGTCCGTGTTCACTTTGGGACTTCGGGACTTTAGCAAGTCCACTCCTCTGTGTGTACACAATCTTAAATCTGTGCACTTCCATCCGGATCCAATGATGGTTGATCCTTTGTGCTCAGATCCAATGGATGAGATTTGTTCTGTTCTCCTGCGCTATCCTTGTTCATTAGGCACTAATCCAATGGATCAGGCTCCTCCTTACTGTTAGAAAAAAAGGACCCTGGAGCAATAAAATAAAACAAATGCAGAAAAAAAAAAACAGAAGACACACAATACAAGAGAGACACAGATTTACGTGGTTCACCCAGTGTGGGCTACGTCCACCAGAGAAATTGCC
>JZKD02S0434769.1:97392-112466 GCA_000966675.3 Picea glauca
AATGCCTTCATCTTGTAGATCATAGTCATAACAGATGGATTGGAATCTTCGAAGAGTGCTTTATTTTTTTTCATGCCAAATATTCCAACAGATATAATCTAGGAATTGTGGGGATGTTGAAGTGTTCTCTATCCAATACTTTATGCCTTCCACCAGATTTGTTCCATACCAGCCACACTTAAGATTAAACTCAAGTATCAATGTATCCCAAACCTGTCTAGTAAAAATGTAGGAAATGAAAAGGTGGGTGATAGATTCCGAATCCCCCCTACAAAGAGGGCACCTCCCAGGTCCTACCTAACCCCTTCTTTGTAATGATTCCCAGGTAAGAATTTTTCCTCTCATTGCTAGCCCCATAAACAGTTTTATTTTTAATGGCACCCTCCACTTCCATATATTTTTTTGCCAGGTTTCCACCTTGTGAAGTGTTTTTTATTCAATGATGGTCATATAAAAATTCTTCACTGATGGAATGCTCGATGAATCCCCTCCCACCCACCTTAAACAATCCTCTTTCTCTATGATGATAACGCCCGAGTTGATGAGGGTTGTAATAAATAGTTTCCATTCCTTTTCCAGTGCACCTGTAAGTCCCAACTCCCTGCTGCCAAGCCAATTAAAGGTGGACGAATGGTCTACTATGGGTGAACAAATCTGAGAAAGTTTCTCAACATTTTTGAGTTGTAATTCATTTAAAAGAATTGGAGATAGATAGGACAAATTTCCCATACCAAGGATACGGTCCTTTCCTAAGGCAATCTGAGTGCCATTCCCCAGAATCCAATACAGACCATGAGTAATAAGATGTATCGCTTTTATCATTCCACTCCAAATTCTAGATGCCCCAAGATTCATAAAAGTGGAAGATTTGAGCCAGTTTATAACGGAAGTTCCGTGAAGATACTTGTCAGAAATGACTCTATGCCAGATCCCTTGCCTTGTTAAGACTCTCCAAAGAGTATTCACAACCAAAGAGGTACTGAAATAAAAGATATTTCAGATACCCCAGCTCCCATAGAATTTGGGAAGCGCTAAAAGGTCTCACCGACACAAATGAAGATGGTTAGAATCATTAGTTCTATGCCAAAGAAAATTAAACATCAACTTTTTCAATTCCTTCAGAACAGAAATAGGGACCACCGCCAGAGACAACCAATAAATTGGTTGACTCTCTAATACTGCCTTTAAAAGTGTGAATCTACCACCTAGTGATAACCATCTGAAACACCAATTACTTATCTTTTTTTCTACTTTTTTGATCAACCAGCTCCATTCCTCTTTACGTTGATAACCAGCTTTAATAAAGAAACCTAGATACTTGAATCCCTACTCCAGCTCCATAAAATTATAAGGGAAAATTTACTTGAATGGAAGCAAATCCAAATCTGACAGATTTGCTTGATGAAAAGTAGATTTAGAAGCATTAATAGTGAGACCCGAGGATGAACAAAAGCGTTTAAGAATCTTATCGATTTCCCACCATTCCTGCACATTTTCATTAGTCATAATGACCACATCATCAACAAAGAGAATATGTAAGATCTTTAATGAACTTGAGAATTTTATACCGATCAATCTTCCATCATTTTGGTTGTCTTTCAACAACAGACTCAAACCTTCCATAACTAGGATAAATAAAAGTGGGGAAAGTGGACAACCTTGTCTAATACCCCACCCACTCTTAAAAAAATCAGTAGCTTCCCCATTGATCAGCACTGCAAAAGTGGATGATATCACACAACTCATAATCCATTGTGTCATATTCTGTCCCAGTCCTATCTGGAGAAGGATCATTCTGAGCATGTCTCAATTAATACAATCATATGCTTTTTGTAAATCCAATTTTAATACCAGGGATTTGGATTTTTTCTTTTTAATACGATGGATAACTTCATGTACAGTACCAATTGCATCTTGTATTTGCCTTCCATGAAGAAAGCCCAACTGTTCCTCCGACAGGGCCTTTGATAGAAAAGGTTTTATCTGATCTGCTATTATCTTGGAGATAATTTTATAACTTAGGTTACATAGCGATATCGGTCTGAAGTTTCCAAACTGGTTGGGTTTGTTGACTTTAGGAATTAGTGTGATAAAAGTAGAGTTCAATGCACCATGAATAATACCTTTTTTCCTGGACTCTTCAACCATATCCAACAGATCATCCCCCACAATTTCGAAATGTTGCTTAAAAAACTCCACAGTCCATCCATCCGGACCCAAACTCTTGTCCACTTTAAAGTTTTTTATAACCTTATGCAATTCCTCTTTATCAACTGGCTTGTAAAGAGCCTCTGCTTCAGATTCTTCAATCATTCTGGGAAAAAACGATGCCACCCTAACCTGTTCTGAAATTGATACTCCATGTTTCTCCTTATAAAAATCCTTAAAATAATTTAATGCTGTTGTTTTTATCTGCTCCTGCCCCCTGAACACAAGGTCTTGGTCACCATGTATTTCCCACAGATACTTTGAATTTCTTCTAAAGCTCGCGTATTTGTGGAAAAATTTTGAATTATGGTCACCACTCTTGATCCAAGTCGCTCGACTGCGCTGCCGCTAAATCTCTTCCGATTCCTTTAGTAAGGAATTCCTTTCCTTCTCCAGATATTCTAATGACATCTTAAGCATGGAAGAGCTCAAACCCTCCTCCAAATTCTCGATCCTATATGTGATCTCCTACTCCAGATTGGTTAGTTGGGCCGATTTGGATTTCTGAATAATCTTCTTCCATCTTTTTGTAACAATTTTTAGGTCTTTGAGTTTCCAGACCAAACGCTTTTGTTTCCCTTCCTCAGTAAGGTATTTAGGATCTCTCCACACCTTCTGTAAGAGCAAAGAGAAATCAGTCTCCAAAGACCACATCAGATTGAACTTGAAGGGGAAAGATTTAAACACCGGTGGAAGATCTAATTGGAGGAGGATCGGTGCATGGTCGGATATGAAAGGGTATTCCACCCAGGATCTGTAAATACCAACTGCCTCAATAAGGTCTTCCGAAAGTAATGCTCTATCCAGTCTTTTGGCTATAAACTGTGTCCCTGAACGACCATTTCGCCAGGTAGGCACTCTTTTCCCCGGGACCACGTTGATCAGCTTCTTAGTAAGAAAATGATTATTGAAAAATAAAGCCATATTACCCAATAAAACATTGCCTCCCCATATTTCATCAGAAGATAATGTCAGGTTAAGATCACCAATAATGATAAGAATCTTAATGTTTAACAATCCAGAAGAGGCCAACTTCTCCCAGAAAGGCTTGCGCTCCAAACATGGACCGTAAACATTCAATAAGTTTAACTGTCTCAGAATTTCTAAACAGTAACCTGAAACAAAACTTTGTAAGTCCTTGTGACTGCTGTCTTCACCCATGGAGTGAGCCTCATCGAAACCAATAAACTCCGTCTCCAAAGACAAGTCTGGTTCACTATAAAACTGATTTGAATTGTCCTGAGGCAGCTCCACTACAGTTATGCCTTTACAATCTCTTCTGAGATGTGTTGTACTCCGACAGTAGCTGCAACTTTACAATCTCTTCTGAGATGTGTTGTACTCTAACAGTAGCTGCACCTAAACGAGATGCCAAGGTAATCCAAGTTTTGACGAAAATGTAAACCCCTCCATTAAATGTCTAAAGATTCCGACAAACCTTGGTGAATATCCATTTCTACTAGAACCTTACACACTTTGTGAGCAAGAGCATTGAGATTCACTCTATCCACCATTAAGAACTTACCTAGTGAATTTCCTATCCCCAACAATGCCCCCTCATTCCAAAAAAATAGAGTGAGGCTCGGTAATAAGACCCAGAGATGACAGAAAGAGAAATAATCTGTATCAGGATTAAACACAACCCTCCATTTTTTAAGCATTAGACTATTAGTGCCATTAACCCACATTCCTGCTAATAGAAGTGCTACATCCTCTAGGCATTTTCACAAAAAACCAAACCAACCTTTAGTTAGGAAGAAAACCTCCGGGACATATCCAATGATAGGTGACCATGTCCGTTCAATCCATACAAAAAATTTCTCCACATTCAAATTGCTGTAAGCAAATCTACCCACCATCCCACAAAGTGCCAATTGACAAGTGTCCTCCAGGCCAATATCTGAGCCTAAGACCATTATTTTTATCATTTTTTTAGCCACCCATTGCCTTCGATCCTTTGGTGAATGAGTTGTTCTCTTGTTCTTATGGCTTGAGGTTAAGAAGGTCGAGCTTCCTTCCCCTTTCTGTGCGAAACACCCCGACACCCGCAAGGTCTCTCCACTCATAGTATTAGCACTAGACCCTCTTAATGTATCACCACTAGACTGTATGAACGTATCCAATGTAGGTGCCAATCCTGAGTAGTAACTACTAGCAGGTCTCTGTTCAGAGGGCTTCAGAATGCTAGCAAGTCTAACCGGAGGAGTACTAAGTGAAGTCCCTCCAAATGAGTCCGGGGTAATACTAGCCGCTTGCCAGAAGGAGTCCTCTGACTCATTTAATAGTGCATTAACTTCTTTATTAATCACCTCCATTCGACTGAGTGCCATATGGACTCCACTAAAAATCATGCAAAAACTAATGAATGCGATCAACCAAGGATAGTGGCCCCAGATTCCAAGGAAGTAATAGTAGTCAATGTCAAGACCTCCACGGAGGCTAAACGGTGAACCACCTGTAATCAATGTACTAGAGGCTTCTGCATAAAATTAATAAGACAAGACTATCAGAACAATTACCCAAAAGGGTAACTCAGCCATCGGTGGAAAGGGAGACCTAGAGTTTAAACTCAGAACAGTTACAAGACTAACCGCTAAATGCCAAAAGCTACGCCAAATTAGTGGAAGAGGTAGCTAAGGCATTCAAAATCCTCCTACAAGGTCAGTACTCCATGACAAAGTGAAAAAACACCTACCCAATGGGAAGAAAAGTAGAGCTAACTTAGTCACAGCCGAGAAAATGCACTTTAGTAACCTGGCTATCCAGTTCCTAATTCCGGTAATCCGCCATGATAGCCAAAACAAAACAGTAAGAAATTGCTAAATCAGGGATCCCGCCAAAAGCCAATTTCAAACTTCATCAGCTCCAACTCCCGCACCTGAGAATACCAAACCTTGAAATTATGAATTGATTAAGGAAAGAGATAACTTGATATTCATTAATTTTCTTGAGAGGAATCACTTCATTCCATATTTTATAATAGTATGTAGAAATTAAAATATACTTGCGAAGATGTGAAGAGATTGGTAGAGACTTAATGGATTGGTATATGTCACAATTTAAATATAGTTGTGAATCTATGAATCAACTAGAATTTATGATTCAAAAGTTATGAAAACTTGGTATTGCTAGATGTACGACTATATGTTGCAGAAGTACCAAAAGTACTAGAATAAAAATGGGCTTTTAAGTGATTCACTCTCTCACCAACATAAAAAATTTGTGGTTGTTGGCTAGCCATGGGCATTTTAGCTTATTCTTAACACAAATTATTTGTCCACATTTTCTTAAGTAAAAAAGCCATCCAAACCACAATCTGGGATGTCCATTGTATAAAAGTCTTTACTACGCAATTTAACAAGTGATCCATCTTCTTAACAAAATCTGAGGTACCATGAAAATGTAACTAAATAACTTTTGATCAATACAATTAGAGATTGTGTTCTTCATATTACAAAAAGTATCAACATCTAATATGTCATTAGTTAAATAGCCATTATTTTCATAACCCCCCTAAGTTTCTAAAATAAGATTGATTAAGACATTGTAAGATATGTCATTAGTCAAATAGCCATTATTTTCATAATCCCCTTAAGTTTCTAAAATAAGATTGATTAAGACATTGCAAGAGAATGTAAATATTCACTTCATCAAGATCAAGAACACTGCTCAAGGGTATATAGAAAATTTTCACATACCATGAAAACTATCTTTGAAATGCATTTATTCTCAATAGATGGTTGGATGAAGGTAACAGGGTGAATCCATGAATACATGTCCCAACTTTTAGTGAAATGTGGCAATACAAACTTTTGATTTTGCATATTTAATGGGGGTGAATCCATGAATAGGTGTCCCACTTTTTAGTGAAATGTGGTAGTGAAAATTTTAGATTTTACATATTTTTAAAATTGAATCCTTTAAAACTCATATACGTGTTATGAATTTTGAATTTTAAAAGTTAACAAGTGACTTTTGTTCCCAACACCTAACTCACTATTCAATGTATAATACATATTGCAATGGTGCATGCTTATTTGTTTTTGATTTGTTTTTGGAAAATTATAATTTTTTATTTTATTTTTTGATTTTGACAAATTAATATTTGAATCACATTTTATACACCTTTGTGTCCCCAATTTTGTTAATGTAAAATGAAGAACCAAAAATACCCTTTTGAAGCATAAACATCCACAGAGTGCACACATTTTCTTAATATTTTTTTGGTTGTGTAGTTTTTAAGATACATATTTTTCTATGAGGCCTTGACTAATCAAGAGGATAAAAATTGAGTAAGTTTTAAATTTTAGAAATAGATAAATATGAAATAAAAAATGACAAAATGATATGTCGTTGGATAGAGAATTCAATGATGAATCTATATGCACTAAGTTCGCCACCTTCCATGGAAGAGATAAAGGGATTTGAACTACTCGAAGTTGTAGTTCCACGAAAACTTGCAAAAATGGGGAAGGATTCTTGTTTTTCAAACCTTTGATCGAGGGCTTCTTACAAAAATGGGGAAGGATTCTTGATTTTTAAGCCCTTGATCGAGGGATTTAAAATACCTCGATCGATTGAGGTATTTTAAAACCTTTGATTGAACTATTTTTGAAATATATAATTGTTTCTGGTTTAAAAAGCTCAAAGGTTTTAAGCCCTTGATTGAGGTTTGAAACCTCAATTGAGGGCTTAGAACCTCCATCATGATAAAATATCAATCAAGTGTCTACATAAGTCATTTTAGTCAAGTGATAAATTGACTTGCCAAAAAATGAAATTGAAATTTATAGATTCACTCAATACTAAGATTTTAGTCAAGTGATAAAGTGATATTCAATCAATTATTCACTAGCTACTTGATATAAAATCTAAATCAATTAGATTTAATTTTATTGCAAATATCCTTTGATGTAAAATCTAAATCATTTAAATTTAACTTCATTACAAATAGCCTTTCATATGTACCATGCAATTTTTTAACCATTATTCCATTTCTAAAATTCAACACACAAACAAGAATCTTAAACATAAAGTTACATGCATAATGTAATCCTCTCTCTGAAATATATATATTTCCCATCTTCAAAAGTTTGTGGAGATTCAAGTCCTTTAATATATCTATCTACTTTGATAAGTAAACCCATAATGCATAATGTAATCTTCTCTCTGAAATATATATATTTCCCATCTTCAAAAGTTTGTGGAGATTCAAGTCCTTTAGTATATCTATCTACTTTGATAAGTAAACCCATACCTTTAACTTACTCTAATTATAAAGAGTATCTACTTTGATAAGTAAACCCATACCTTTAACTTACTCTACTTTGATATGTACCAACTATTTTGTCATTTTGACACTTAACCTTATACTCTTTCTGGTGGAAAGAGTATCTTTAGTTGACTCAATAGACTTATTCTTCTTAGCACTAGTGGGATTCTTCAGTGTAGTTGTGCTCTCCTTAGTTGTTGGTTTGTCATCCTCAATGGTAGCTTCAACTAACACCTGTAAATTTCTTTGTGCTACCTCATCTTGAAAGTGCTTTAGCTCTGCCTTTAACTTCCTGTTTTGGGATTGAAAACCTCTATTCTATCTGTAAAGATTCTTTAGCTGTTTATGAAGGGGCAAAGCCTTTCTCGCTGCAAACCTTACCAAGTCAAGAGTATGAGTGTATCCAACCATGAGCTCTTCCATTTGGGCCAAGTGGACCTTTTCTTCTGTTTTAAGATGAGCTATTTCTTTTCTTGCATCTCTAAGCTGCTTGATAAGTCTTTTGTAGGTCTGATTGTCAGGAGGGGTAGTGGCATGCTCAGTCTCAATAGGATTTTCCTCAGTCTCCTTTTCCTCCTTCATAGGGGTTTCATCTTTTCTTTTCTCAAGCCTCTCAATGCTTTTCTCAGAGGTTATATCTTTTCTCTCCAAAGGTCTTTTAGCACCTTTCTCCTTACCTTTTTGTGCAGGGGTTTCTTGCTTCTCCTTCATAGGCTTTTCAATGATTTTTCCCTTCTTCTTTAGAATAGGGGTTTCTAGCAAAGGATGTTCTTGGTCAACCTCCTTAGGAATCAATGACCTTGTGAAAGGTCTTCTACTTTTGATTTCAACTGTTGGAGGAGAAGAGGGAAAAATAATCTTCTTCCCTTTCTTGGATGTAGCTTTGGTAGAAGAAGGTGTCTCTTCTAACCTTGGTGGAGGTGGTGGTGAGGAATCTCGGTGTGGAGAAGGACAGACTTCCTCCTTAGCTTCCCTGACCTCCTTGCTAATCTCTGAAATAGGGGCTCTGCCCTTCCTCTTCTTGCTGACAACTGCTTTAGTACTGATGGGTGATGAAGGACTTGCGATTTGTGATTGGGAAATAGGTGTTTGATCCAGCTTGAAATGAGAAGTAACCACAAAGTGCTCCCAAGAAATTTCCTTCTTTCCCGACTCCTCAGAGACTAGCATCCTGATCAGTCCAAAATGGAAAAGACTAGAATCCACATCCTTAGATTTGGCTTGCACCCTATCTGACATTTTACCTATACTTCTCAACAGGTAATAAGGGACGTTCATCTGAAACTTACCAGTAAAATGTAACAATAACCTTATGTGGTAAAGATACAAGGTGTTAAATCTCCCTTCACAAGTAAAATATCTCTGTATGATTTTCAATAACCTGTCAAACTATTCAACAAATTGACTTCTTGGCATACTCTTAGACAACTCATTGGCTTTATATTCAGGTTTAAAGAGATCTTTAGCATAGGGTGAAATCAAATCCATGGACTTGAACCAATTTTCAGCTGTAATGGGAATCCCCATCGCAGCAGAGATGGAAGATTTAGTTACCTCAAATTCTAAACCCCCAACCTTGGTTTTCCTTCCATCAAAATGCAATGCAAACTCTTTTGCTACTTTTGGGTGGCCTTTCTACATGTTTTGACAGAAAGAGAGGCACCCTACTCTCTGAAAGGCCTCTCTTGCCAGGGGCTTAGTATCAAAAAGACGCATGTCTACTGGTTCTGTCCTAACTATCTTGCCTCCTTTGTGAGCCTTCTTTGATTGGGGGGTCTCCATGGCTCAGAATGAGGGCTCTTGAAAGGCTTAAGGGATGATAATGATTGGGAAGGATTTGAATAGAGTTTCAAATATACAAGGCTGACCCTTTGCAACTGAGTAAAATGTTTGATTTTGAGATGAAAGGAGGCAGGGGGAATAGTGAGAGTTTAGGAAGCACCTCTAGGTAGCGCAACACATACACAGAGGATAGGCTATCTACAATCTTGTAGTCTGAATGGATGAGGTAGGTAGCAATAAACGGACTTAGACGCAGGAAATGAAGATACAGGTATGGAAAAAAAAGATGACCAAGCTATCATGCAAAGACGAGCTTCCTACGACTGTGAAAACTTGGCCAACCAAAAACCAAGCGCAAATTTCTTGAGAGAATTAATAAGCAGAAGGGGGACAACGTGGGATACTTGTGTAGAAGACACCTGCTGGAATCTTCAATGAAATATCAGGGTGAGATTGCAAAAACTTGTCCCCTTGAACCCACTTTAGTCTCGAGCTTGGTTTCCTTGGTGTCACCTAATCAGAGCTTGTGAATTTGCGCAACATGAAACTATTGATCTTTTCAAAAACTTAAACCGTTACAAGGCTCGTAAATGCAAGATATGGTAAGCATCTTTAAATAACTGCTGGTGCTAAAAACAAGGGACATGACATCAATTGTGGAAATCATGACTTGAGATGGAAAAAAGACAAACGTGACAGGCGCTACGGAACTGCCTAATGAGTAGGCAGTGTTTCCAATTCAAAATATGATTAGATAGGTGAGGATGATGAGGCATGCTTATGAAGTCATGAGTGAGGAGAGAGATGGGTCACATCAAAATGATCATGGGAGGTATCGACCTAGGGACAAATCATAAAAGGGACCAAAAGGAATAAACCATGAGCTAAAAGGGTTTAAGGATCAAAAAATCAAATTGAGGATCAAAACATGAGCTATGACTCAAAAGCTTAGTCATCGAAGGGGTCCTAACAACATTAATTTTAAAGGGACGAAATTTTTTTTTTAAAGATTTAAAATCTAATGCTTTTAAAAAAAGAAGAAGATAAAATCAAACTAAAAGACCCAAGGCAATTTAGTGTGATAACACCCCCTACTCCCCCATAGGGCTGCGTGACCTCGTTCTGTTATTAAAAATAGGCCCCCTCGGCTTCTTGGTGCAGGTCTGACAACACCCCATGACCTTCCCTTTTGTCCTACTGTGAAAAATCAGAGTGTCGGGCATTAGCTCCTTTTGTTTGATAAGCCCCCTCTTGATGTGACCTTGGCGAAGACCACGCGATTACGAGCACGACCACAAGCGGTTTGGAGTCAAACTACTTTTGGGCCCACAATGATCCTACAACCTCCACGTGTCCTCTTGACAAAACCATGGTTTGAATTGTGACCCACCCTCAGTATATTAAAATCCTCACAACTCATGTCCCTAGAATGATACGGGATCATCGATCTCACAATATTGACGATAACGGCTAAATCGACGATTTATATCTTTGCCTCTCAGATCTACGGACCAGGTCTGATCCCTCTAAATCAACGGTCGAGATATCTTTGCAATTCCAGACTCTGAGAATTTGAAGTCTCAAACCCAACTACCTTCCGTATGTCAATCCTCCGGAGTTAAAGATCTACATACACATGTCTCGTAAATCAACGACCCTGCCTTCACTTCAGGTGATTGAACTTTCAACCTAGATCAACCATCCAACGACCCTCTTCTCGATCAACGGTCGAGATTTCCTTTGGGTCTCCAGACTTCTGAGATCTCAAATCTCAAACCCTCGTCTCTGCTGACTGGGTATCTCCCGGAGTGGAAGATATGCCAACACGTATCCTCCCAGATCAACAGTCGTTCTCCCACTTTGATACTTTCACCTCCTTGACCAGATCAATGGTCCTATGACTCCTTCCTTGATCGATGAACAATATTTCCTCCAGGTCCTTGAACCTTTTCCCCTCCGTTTTCTTTCAGAGTTCTAGATCTGGTGTTGCATGTCCTTCTTCACATCGATGACTCTCGTCGCTTCGGATTTCCAGGCTTTAGAAATCTCAAATTTCAAACTCCTGCCTTCCTGTTGTTTTATCCGAAGCCACTAGTTCTCTGACTCGTGTCCTCTCCTAGATCAACGATTGCGATCCCTTCATGTCTCTGGACTTCAGACTTCTTAACTTTCAACTTTTCTCTCTCCTCAAACTATGTGGATCTCTGCTGTGTGTCCACTTGATCTGATGACTATGAATCACTTTGGGACTTTACCTGAAGTTCATGGATTCATGCCACATCCTTTCTAGATCGGATGGTCTAGATTCACTTCGGGTCTTCGACAGTTTCAACTTTCAACCGAAATAAAAATGCAACTTACCCGAAGCTTGCGATCTGCCACCACGTGTCTCTTTGGATATAATGGTCCAGATCTCTTCACTCTCCGATGATTTGGCTCTTTGGTGCTCCAGCTCTTCATCTCTTCGGTGCTTCAACTCTTTGGCTCTCCAATGCTTCGGGCTTCAGGAGTATCAAACTCCTACGTACTCATTCCCCCTGGAGTGATTTCACCTGAAACAAATGATCTCTTGACACATGTCTCCCCTTTGACCTGATGGCCTCTATCCACTTCGGGTCTTTGGGTTTCGAGAGTTTCAACTCCTATGCACTCGGTTCTCCCGGAGTGCTTTCACCCAAAAACTCAGATCTTACGCCACCTGTCACCCTTGATGATGGACGGTCCCTGTTCACTTCGGGACTTTGGCAAGTCCGCTACTTTGTGTGTAAACATCGTTAAAGCCGTGCACTTCCATCCAGATCCAACGATGATTGATCCTCTGCGCTCAGATCCAATGGATGACATCTATTCTCTTATCCTACGCTATCCTTGTTCGTTAGGCACTGATCCAATGGATCAGGCTCCTCCTTACAACTAATTTGACGATTTCTGTTGCTCCTCCTCCTGAGCTTTAGACTTCTCCCAACTTGGAAGATTTAGTTCACATTCAAAGGTCTTGGCCTTTGAACTTTCTCATACGAACCTAATTCTTTTGGGTCTCGCTTACGCTCTTGCAGCGTTATCTCTTCTAAACTTTCGGACTTAGAATAAGTCCGTCTCCTATGCACTTCATGCATTATATCTTTTGAGATCGATCTCCTTGAAGACATCGATCTCCCATTCACTCCTTGCATTCTTGAGATTTCGTCAAACTCAGATCTGAAGGATTTCTTTAAAATAAATTCTTCTAGCCCTCCTGGTGTTCTCCTAGCTCGATGCACCCCTTGCAGATATTTTCCTCACAGAGTGTTTAGTAACTTTGTCTCTCTCTGTGGCTTCTCTACACATATTCCTCCTCTAAGAGATTCAGTAACCTTTAGGTTCCTCCTTGAGCTCTTATCACTCTGGTGCGTCCTCCTGGCACGTTCTTTCCTGACTCCATAGAGTTCAGATGCACATTCCTTGTGTTGGCTACATAACTTCCAATGTTCTGTTGTGCACTCCTTGCACGGCCTAAAGAACACAGAATGATACTTCAAACCCAAACAAAGATAAAGAATTTTATCTATGGACTGCAGATGAAACTTATCATACATCTACAACACATTAACACACAGATAACATTCATAGAATATAGATAATTCATAAACACATAATGTGCAGGAAAAACTACTTTTCTTCGGATTAAGATGAATGTATGGTTACAAATGTGTACATAGACTGGACTACGACAAAGTCTCAGTTATTTCTCCTATCTAATTCTATCCTAAGTTCTGCTTCTTCTAAGACCTCTCTACCCAAGATCTCTCTCTCTCTCTCTCAAGTCTCCTAATTACCAAGCAAGGGCTCTATGAGCTTATCCTCACCATCGCCTTAGTGCTATTGCTATCTCAGTTATGACACCATACTTCTACGACTACATTACATAAATGAATGTCCAGACCTGACTACGATCTGGACCTGCTATAGGTAACCATTTAAGGAAACCCCAACCACTACCTGTACAAAGGCATGGCCTGACATTTATAGCCTTACAACACAAAAATCCGTATTGGATTATTTCAAATTTAAAAATGGGAGGGTTGGTGCCTCTCCCTTTCTCCATTGCGTGTTTGTGTTCTGGCGCATTTTCTTAGGTGGAGCGATGATCCTACATCATACTCCACAGCTGGGAAAATCATGAGCTCCAACTCATGAGCTCCTCCTCTCCAGTGTTGAAATCCTCCCAGATCCCAAATTCTCTTCTGGAGTTGTTCTCTTGCTCCTCTCCAGCTATGCTGTTGCTGGTGCTTATTTTTCTTCTTCTTCTTTTTTGTCCTTGCTACTGTTGCAGGTTCTCGTCTATCCAACTCCCCTTTGCTGACTGCTTCTGCTAACTTCAACATCAACTCCCTTATTTCTTCTATCACCTCATTCAACTACTCCAATGGCTCACTGTTTGCATGCAGTCTTCTCGGCTACAACTCTTCCTTATTAATGGGTAGATCAACTCGATCCCCCTTATGATTTTCTCTATCTCTTGTGGTCTTATCTTGCCACCCTGATTCAAACTCCAATTCTACAGTTTCTTCTTGACTGACTTGTTGTTCAGTTTCCTCCACTGACATATTGGATTCTTCTGTCAGCTCTTCTTGTGTTGGCATATATCCAACTCTCTCCAACCATTCCTCTGGCTGGTATGCTTCTCTATTTGCTTCCAACTTGACCTGTTGGATGTGAAAGATTTGCACCATTACCCGTCTCTCTAGGGATTCCAGTTCTTTATATAACTCAACAAAGTCCATGCTGTCTGTTTGTCTTTCTGCTGCAAGATCAAATGCTATAGTCATCTCCTGTTCAACATCCTGGATAAAATTTTCAATCCATTCTTCTGAATGCTCATCTTCTCCTACTGGGGTAGACATTAGTGTCTACTACATTTATTCCTCTTTGAAAATTTCTTCTGGCTATCCTTTTGATGCTGCACCTGCAACACTTGTGCTAGCCTCTGCTTGGAAGGAATGATTTGATTCCTCTAATGATCAGAACATTCCTCTGATCCTCCTCCTTTGTGATGGAAGTATTTAACTTTTCATCTTCTTCATTCACATGGTCTACAAACCCACATGAATATTCTCCTATCAGCACTCCTTGCTGACATGAACTCACTTCTGAGCTCTCGAGACTTTCCGACAATCTTGGTTCTTTCCCCCTACCCACCTGGCAATTTGGGACTTCTCTTCTGCCCACCTCACAGTCTATGAGATCAAACGATCCCATCTCATTGCCCACCTGGAAATATGAAATTTCAACACTGCTCCTCTTGTAGCATATGAGACCTTCCACTGATCTCTTTCATTTTCCCACCTGGAAACTTGAAAGTCCATTTCTTACCACCTGGCAGTTTATGAGATCTTCATCTGATCTCACCTCCTCCTCATCACTGAGATTCCTTCCAACTTCTGGCTCACAGATGTGAACCACTTCCTCTTTATCTCTGAGGCTTTTAACATACCTCAGCCACCTCTTTAACATCTATTGCTGTCCTTTGGCCAACAATCCCTTGACTGACCACTTCATCTTCTTCTTCATGGGCCACTCATATACCCGATGCACTTTTGCATCCTGATGTATTTTTACTTTCAGTTTCTCCATTCTTGCTCTTACCTCATTGAGCTTCAGATCCATCTCTGGATTGCATTTCTGCTTGTGACCTTATCTTCGACCATGCTCATGGAATTCAATAGCCATTTCCACCTTCTACCTGCCCTCCTGGAAGGTCTATGTATTACTCTACATCCAAGAGCACCTCCATCTTCTCTTACAACTCACCTGGTTGTTTGAAATTTTGCTG
>JZKD02S0434769.1:112516-134763 GCA_000966675.3 Picea glauca
CAGGCCTCTCAATGCTTTTCTCAGAGGTTTCATCTTTTCTCTCCAAAGGTCTTTTAGCACCTTTCTCCTTACCTTTCTGTGTAGAGGTTTCTTGCTTCTCCTTCATAGGCTTGTCGATGCTTTCTCCCTTCTTCTTTAGAACAGGGGTTTCTGGCAAAGGATGTTCTTGGACAACCTCCTTAGGAATCGATGACCTTGTGAAAGGTCTTCTACTTTTGATTTCAACTGTTGGAGGAGAAGAGGGAAAAAGAAGCTTCTTCCCTTTCTTGGATGTAGCTTTGGTAGAAGAAGGTGTCTCTTCAAACCTTGGTGGAGGTGGTGGTGAGGAATCTCGGTGTGGAGAAGGACAGACTTCCTCCTTAGCTTCCCTGACCTGCTTGCTAATCTCTGAAATAGGGGCTTTGCCCTTCCTCTTCTTGCTGACCACTGCTTTAGTACTGATGGGTGATGAAGGACCTGTGATCTATGATTGGGAAATAGGTGTCTGATCTAACTTGAAATGAGAAGTAACCACAAAGTGCTCCCAGGAAATTTCCTTCTTTCCCAACTCCTCAGAGACTAGCATACTGATCAGTCCAAAATGGAAAAGTCTAGAATCCACATCCTTAGATTTGGTTTGCACCCTATCTGACATTTTACCTATACTTCTCAATAGGTAATAAGGGACATTCATTTGAACCTTACTAGTAAAATGTAACAACAACCTTATGTGGTAAAGATACAAGGTGTTAAATCTCCCTTCACAAGTAAAATATCTCTGTATGATTTTCAATAACCTGTCAAACTGTTCAACCAATTGGCTTCTTGGCATACTCTTAGACAACTCATTGGATTTATATTCAGGTTTAAAGAGATCTTTAGCATAGGGTGAAATCAAAGCCATGGCCTTGAACCACTTTTCACTTACAATGGGAATCCTCGTCGCAGCTGAGATGGAAGCTTCAGTTACCTCAAATTCTAAACCCCCAACCTTGGTTTTCCTTCCATCAAAATGCAATGCAAACTCTTTTGCTACTTTTGGGTGGCCTTTCTGCATGTTATGACAGAAAGAGAGGCACCCTACTCTCTAAAAGGCCTCTCTTTCCAGGGGCTTAGTATAAAAAAGATGCATGTCTACTGGTTCTGTCCTAATTATCTTGCCTCCTTTGTGAGCCTTCTTTGATTGGGGGGTCTCCATGGCTCAGAATGAGGGCTCTTGAAAGGCTTAAGGGATGATAATGATTAGGAAGGATTTGAATAGAGTTTCAAATATACAAGGTTGACCCTTTGCAACTGAGTAAAATGTTTGATTTTGAGATGAAAGGAGGCAGGGGGAACATCGAGAGGTTAGGTAGCGCCTCTGGGTAGCGCAACACATACACAGAGGATAGGCTATCTACAAGCTTGCGGTTTGAATGGCTGAGGTAGATAGCAATAAACGGACTTAGACGCAGACAATGAAGATACAGGTATGGAAAAGAAGGATGACCAAGATATCATGCAAAGACGAGCTTCCTACGACTGTGCAAACTTGGCCAACCAAAACCCGAGCGCAAATTTCTTGAGAGAATTAATAAGTAGAAGGGGGACAACACAGGAAACTTGTGTAGAAGACACCTATTGGAATCTTCAACAAAATCTCAGGGTGAGATTGCGAAAACTTGGGCCCTTGAACCCACTTCAGTCTCGATCTTGGTTGCCTTGGTGTCACCTGATCAGAGCTTGTGAATTTGCACAATGCGCAACTATTGAGATTTTCAAAAAATTAAACCGTTACAAGGATCGTAAATGAAAGATATGGTAAGCATCTTTAAATAACTGCTGGCGCTGAAAACAAGGGACATGACATCAGTTGTGGCAATCATGACTTGATATGGAAAAAAGAAAAACGTGACAGGTGCTACGGAACTGCCTAATGAGTAGGCAGAATTTCCAATTCAAAATATGATTAGATAGGTAGGCAAGGACGATGAGGCATGCTTATGAAGTCATGAATGAGGAGAGAGATGGGTCACATCAAACTGATCATGGGAGGTATCGACCTAGGGACAAATCATAAAAGGGACCAAAAGGAATAAACCATGAGCTAAAAGAGTTTAAGGATCAAAAAATCAAATTGAGGATCAAAACATGAGCTATGACTCAAAAGCTTAGTCATCCAAGGGGTCCTAACAACATTACTTTTAAAGGGATGAAAAGTTTTTTTAAAAGATTTAAAATCTAAGGCTTTTAAAAAAAGAAGAAGATAAAATCAAACTAAAAGACCCAAGGCAATTTAGTGTGATAACACCCCCTACTCCCCCATAGGGCTGCGCGACCTCCTGGTCAATGGATCTCCGATTCTCGAGTCTGACGATTCTCTGAAACCTTAATGGTTTCATTCTGTGATTAAAAACAACCCCCCTCAACTTCTTGGTGCAGTTCTGACAGCACCCTGTGACCTTCCCTTTTTTCCTACTACGAAAACTCAGAGTGTCGGGCGTTAGCTCCTTTTGTTTGATAAGCCCCCTCTTGATGTGACTTTGGTGAAGACCACATGATTACGGGCATGACCACAAGCGGTTTGGAGTCAAACTGCTTTTGTGCCCGCAATGATCCTACAACCTCCACGTGTCCTCTTGACGAAACCACGGTTTGAATTGCGACCCACCCTCAATATATTAAACTCCTCACAACTCATGTCCTCGGGATGCTATGAGATCATTGATCTCATGATATTGATGATAATGACTGAATCGACGATTTAGATCTTCGCCTCTCGGATCTACAGACTAGGTCTTCTCCCTCTGAATCAACGGTCGAGATATCTTCGCAATTTCAGACTCCAAGAATTTGAAGTCTCAAACCCAACTACCTTCCGTATGTCAATCCTCTGGAGTTAATGATCTACATACACATGTCCCGTAAATCAATGACCATGCCTTCACTTCAGGTGATTGACCTTTCAACCCAGATCAACGGTCCAATGACCCTCTTCTCGATCGACAATCTAGATTTCCGTCGGGTCTCTGGACTTCTGAGATCTCAAATCTCAAAACCTCGTCTCTGCTGACTGGGTATCTCCCGAAGTGGAAGATATGCCGACACGTATCCTCCCAGATCAACGGTCATGCTCCTGCTTCGAGACTTTCACCTCCTTGACCAGATCAATGGTCCTATGACTCCTTCCTTGATCGATGACCAATATTTCCTCCGGGTCCTCGAACCTTTTCCCCTCTGTTTTCTTCCGGAGTTCTAGATCTAGTGCCGCATGTCCTTCTTCACATCGATGGCTCTCGTCGCTTTAGATTTCTAGGCTTCGAAAATCTCAAATGTCAAACTCCTGCCTTCCTATTGTTTTATCTAGAGCCATTGGTCCTCTAACACGTGTCCCCTCCTAGATCAACGACTGCGATCCCTTCGTGTCTCCGGACTTCAGAATTCTTAACTTTCAACTTTTCTCTCTCCTCGAACTATGCGGATCTCTGCCACATATCCACTTGATCTGATGGCTATGAATCACTTTGGGACTTTACCCGGAGTTCATGGATTCACACCACATCCTTTCTAGATCAGATGGTCCAGATTCACTTCAGGTCTTCGACAGGTTCAACTTTCAACCGAAATTCAAATGCAACTTACCCGAAGCTTGCAATCTACCAGCACGTGTCTCTCTGGATATAATGGTCCAGATCTCTTCACTCTCTGACACTTCGGCTCTTCGGTGCTCTGGCTCTTCGGCTCTCTAGTGCTTCGACTCTTTGGCTCTCCAATGCTTCGGGCTGCGGGAGTATTAAACTCCTACATACTCATTCGTCCTGGAGTGCTTTCACCTGAAACACACAATCTCTTGACATGTGTCTCTCCTTTGACCTGATGGCCTCTATCCGCTTCGGGTCTTTGGGTTTTGGGAGTTTCAACTCCTATGAACTCGGTTCTCCTGAAGTGATTTCACCCAAAAACTCATATTTTACGCCACCTGTCACCCTTGATGATGGACGGTCCCTGTTCACTTCGGGACTTTGGCAAGTCCGCTCCTCTATGCATACACATCGTTAAAGCCGTGCACTTCCATCCATATCCAATGATGGTTGATCCTCTATGCTCAGATCCAATGGATGAGATATGTTCTCTTATCCTGCACTATCCTTGTTCGTTAGGCACTGATCCAACGGATCAGGCTCATCCTTACAACTAATCCGACGATTGCTGTTGCTCCTCCCCCTAAGCTTTAGACTTCTCCAGAATTGGAAGATTTAGTTCGCATTCAAAGGTCTCGGACTTTGAACTTTCTCATGCGAACCTGATTCTTTTGGGTCTCTCTTACGCTCTTGCAGCATTATCTCTTCTGAACATTCAGACTTAGAATAAGTCCATCTCCTATGCACTTCATGCGTTATCTCTTCTGAGCTTGATCTCCTTGAAGACATCAATCTCCCATGCACTCCTTGCGTTCTCGAGATTTCGTCAAACTCAGATCTGAAGGATTTCTTTAAAATAAATTCTTTTGGCCCTCCTGGTGTTCTCCTGGCTCGATGCACCCCTTGCAGATATTTTCCTCACAGAGTGTTTAGTAACTTTGTCTCTCTCTATGCCTTCTCTGCACATATTCCTCCTCTAAGGTATTCAGTAACCTGTAGGTTCCTCCTTGAGCTCTTATCACTCTGGTGTGCCCTCCTGGCATGTTCTTTCCTGACTCCACAGAGTTCAGATGCAAATTCCTTGCGATGGCTACATAACTTCCAATGTTCTGTTGTGCACTCCTTGCACGGCCTAAAGAACATAGAATGATACTTCAAACCCAAACAAAGATAAATAATTTTATCTACCAACTGCAGATGAAACCTATCATACATCTACAACACATTAACACACAGATAACATTCACAGAATATAGATAATTCATAAACACGTCATGTGCAGGAAAAACTACTTTTCTTTGGATTAAGATGAATGTATGGTTGCAAATGTGTACATAGACTAGACTACGATAGAGTCTCAGTTCTTTATCCTATCTAATTCTATCCTGAGTTCTGCTTCTTCTAAGACCTCTCTACCCGAGACCTCTCTCTCTCTCTCTCTCAAGTCTCCTAATTACCAAGCAAGGGCTCTACGAGCTTATCCTCACCATCGCCTTAGTGCTATCGCTATCTCAGTTACGACACCATACTTCTACAACTACATTACATAAATGAATGTCCAGACCTGACTACGATCTGGACCTGCTACAGGTAACCATTTAAGGAAACCCCAACCACTACCTGTATAAAGGCATGGCCTGACATTTATAGCCTTACAACACAAAAATCCATATTGGATTATTTCAAATTTAAAAATGGGAGGGTTGGTGCCTCTCCCTTTCTCCATTACGTGTTTGCGTGCTGGCGCATTTTCTTAGGTGGAGCGATGCTCCTGCATCATACTCCACAGCTAGGAAAATCATGAGCTCCGGCTCATGAGCTCCTCTTCTCCAGTGTTGAAATCCTCCTGGATCCCAAATTCTCTTATGGAGTTTTCCTCTTGCTCCTCTCCAACTATGTTGCTGTTGGTTCTTATTTTTCTTCTTCTTCTTTTTCGTCCTTGCTGTTGTTGCAGGTTCTCTTCTGTCCAAATCCCCTTTGCCGACTGCTTCTGTTGACTTCAACATCATCTCCCTTATTTCTTCTACCATCTTGTTCAACTGCTCCAATGGATGGTTGTTTGCATGCAGTCTTCTCGACTGCAACTCTTCCTTATTAATGGGTATATCAACTCGATCCCCCTTATGATTTTCTCTATCTCTTGTAGTCTTATCTTGCCACCCTGCTGCAAACTCCAATTCTGCAGTTTCTTCTTGACTGAATTGTTGTTCAGTCTCCTCCACTGACATATTGGCTTCTTCTGTCATCTCTTCTTGTGTTGGCATATATCCAACTCTCTCCAACCGTTCCTCTGGCTTGTATGCTTCTCTATCTTCTTCCAACTTGACCTGTTGGATGTGAAAGCTTTGCACCATTACCCGTCGCTCTAGGGATTCCAGTTCTTTATAGAACTCAACAATGTCCATGCTGTCTGTTTCTCTTTCTGCTGCAGGCTCCAATGCTATAGTCATCTCCTGTTCAACATCCTGGATAAAATTTTCAATCCATTCTTCTGAATGCTCATCTTCTCCTGCTGGGGTAGACATTAGTGTCTGCTCCATTTATTCCTCTTTGACAATTTCTTCTGGCTGTCCTTTTGATGCTGCACCTGCAACACTTGTGCTAGCCTTTGCTTGGCTACTTGGCAGGAATGATTTGATTCCTCTAATGATCAAAACATTCTTCTGATCCTCCTCCTTTGTGATGGAAGTATTTAACTTCTCATCGTCTTCATTCACATGGTCTACAAACCCATATGAATCTTCTCCTATCAGCACTCCTCGCTGACATGAACTCACTTCTGAGCTCCCGAGACTTTCCGACAATCTTGGTTCTTTCCCCCTACCCACCTGGCAATTTGGGACTTCTCTTCTGCCCACCTCACAGTCTATGAGATCAAACAATCCCATCTCATTTCCCACTTGGAAATATAAAATTTCAACACTGCTCCTCTGGAAGCATACGAGACCTTCCATTGATCTCTTTCATTTTCCCACCTGGCAACTTAAAAGTCCATTTCTTACCACCTGGTAGTTTATGAGATCTTCATCTGATCTCACCTCCTCCTCATCACTAAGGTTCCTTCCAGATTTTGGCTCACAGATGTGAACCACTTCCTCTTTATCTCTAAGGCTTTCGACATACCTCAGCCACCTCTTTAACATCTATTGCTATCCTCTGGCCAACAATCCCTTGACTGGACTTCACCTTCTTCTTCATAGGTCACTCATACACCCAATGCGCTTTTGCATCCTGCTGCATTTTTACTGTCAGTTGCTCCATTCTTGCTCTTACCTCATTGAGCTTCAGATCCATCTTTGGATTGCATTTCTGCTTGTGACCTTATCTTCGACCATGCTCATGGCCTTCAATAGCCATTTCCACCTTCTACCTGCCCTCCTGGAAGGTCTATGTATTACTCTACATCCAAGAGCACCTCCATCTTCTCTTACAACTCACCTGGTTGTTTGAAATTTTGCTGCTGTGCCCATGCAACAACCTTCTCAAAGAGCGTCAGTACTCTACCCTCCTTTCACCTGTTGTCTACAGGCAAACTCCTGTTTGTGATACCAACTGATGTTATCAGGTCATCTCCTTTCACCATCTCTCACTTTGTCTTCTTTCTGCAAACAAAATAACGACCTCCTCCTCTTTCTTCTTTGCCTAAAATCTATAGAAAAAAAAATATTAGCTCTGATACCACCTAATGCAGCCCCCCTACTCCCCTGTAGGACTGCGTGACCTCTCGGTCAATGGATCTTCAATTCTCTATTCCAACGACTCTTTGAAACCTCAATGGTTTCATTCTGTGATTAAACACAGCCCCCCTCGGCTTCTTGGTGTAGGTCTGACAACAACCCGCGACCTTCCCTTTCACCCTACTGCGAAAATGCAGAGTGTCGAATGTTAGCTCCTTTTGTTTGATGATCCCCCTCTTGATGTGATATTGGCAATGACCACACAATTGCGGGCACGACCACAAGCGGTTTGGAGTCAAACTGCTTTTGGGCCCGCAATGCTCCTACAACCTCCATGTGTCCTCTTGACGAAACCTCGGTTTGAATTGTGACCTGCCCTCAATATCTTAAACTCCTCGCAACTCCTATCCCCACAATGCTATGGGATCGTTGACCTCATGATATTGATGATAATGTCTGAATCGACGATTTAGATATTCGCCTCTCGGATCTACGGACCAGGTCTTCTCCCTCTGAATCAACAGTCGATATCTCTTTGCAATTCCGGACTCCGGGAATTTGAAATCTCAAACCCAACTACCTTCCGTATGTCAATCCTTTGGAGTTAACGATCTACGGACACCTGTCTTGTAAATCAATGACCCTGCCTTCACTTCGGGTGATTGACCTTTCAACCCAGATCAACGGTCCAACGACCCTCTTCTCAATCGACGATCGAGATTTCCTCTGGGTCTCCGGACTTCTAAGATCTCAAATCTCAAACCCTCGTCTTTGTTGATTAGGTATCTCCCGGAGTGGAAGATCTGCTGACACGTATCCTCCAAGATCAACGGTCGTGCTCCTGCTTCAGGACTTTGACCTCCTCAACTAGATCAATGGTCCTACGACTCCTTCCTTGATCGATGACCAAGATTTCCTCCGGGTCCTCGGACCTTTTCCCCTCCGTTTTCTTTTGGAGTTCTAGATCTAGTGCCACGTGTCCTTCTTCACATCGACGACTCTCATCGCTTCGAATTTCTGGGCTTCGGAAATCTCAAATGTCAAACTCTTGCCTTCCTGTTGTTTTATCTAGAGTTGCTGGTCCTCTGAAACATGTCCCCTCCTGGATCAACGGCCGTGATCCCTTCGTGTCTCCGGACTTCAGACTTCTTAACTTTCAAATTTTCTCTCTCCTCGAACTATGCGTATCTCTGTCGCGTGTCCACTTGATCTTACAACTATGAATCACTTCGAGACTTTACCTTGAGTTCACAGATTCACGCCACATCCTTTCTATATTGGACGGTCTAGATTCACTTCGGGTCTTCGGGTTTCGATAGTTTCAACTTTCAACCGAAATTCAAATGCAAATTACTCGAAGCTTGCGATCTGCCACCACATGTCTCTCTGGATCTAATGGTCCAGATCACTTCGCTCTTCGATGCTTCGGCGCTCCGACTCTTCGGCTCTCCGACGCTTTGGCTCTTCTGCTCTCCGACACTTCGAGCTTCGAGAGTATCAAAATCCTACGTACTTGTTCCTCCCAGAGTGCTTTCACCCAAAACACACGATCTCTTGATGCATGTCTCCCCTTTGATCTGATGGTCTCTATCCGCTTCGGGTCTTCAGGTTTAAGGAGTTTCAACTCCTATGCACTTGATTCTCCTAGAGTGCTTTCACCCGAAAACTCAGATCTTATGCCACTTGTCACCCTTGATGATGGACGGTCCTGTTCAGTTCGGGACTTCGGGACTTTAGAAAGTCCACTCCTCTGTGCGTACACAATGTTAAATCTGTGCACTTATGTCCATATCCAACAATGGTTGATCCTTGGCGCTCAGATCCAATGGATGAGATCTGTTCTGTTCTCCTGTGCTATCCTTGTTCGTTAGGCACTAATCCAATGGATTAGGCTCCTCCTTACAACTAATCCAACGGTTGTTGTTGCTCCTCCTCCTGAGCTTTAGACTTCTCCTGACTTGGAATATTTAGTCCACGTTCAAAGGTCTCTACCTTTGAACTTTCTCCTGCAAACCCGATTCTTTTGGGTCTCACTTACGCTCTTGCAATGTTATCTCTTTTGAACTTTCAGACTTAGAATAAGTCTATCTCCTACGCACTTCTTGCGTTATCTCTTCTAATATTGATCTCCTCGAAGACTTCGATCTCCCACGCACTCCTTGCGTTCTTGGGATTTCTTCAAACTCAGATCCGAAGGATTTCTTTAAAAGAAGTTCTTCTTGCCCTCCTGACATTCTCCTAGCTCGATGCACCCCTTGCAGAGCTTTTCCTCACAGAGTGTTCAGTAACTTTGTCTCTTTCTGTGACTTATCTGCATATATTCCTCATCTAAGGTATTCAATAACCTTGAGGTTCCTCCTTGATCTCTTATCACTCTGGTGCACCCTCCTAGTATGTTCTTTCCTGACTTTGCAGAGTTCATATGCACATTCCTTGCGTTGGCTACAAAACTTCCAATGTTCTTTTGTGCACTCCTTGCATGGCCTAAAGAACATAGAATGATACTTCAAACCCAAACAAAGATAAATAATTTTATCCACCGACTGCAGATGAAACCTATCATACATCTACAACACATTAACACATAGATAAAATTCACAGAATACAAATAATTCATAAACACGTCATGTGTAGGAAAAATTGCTTTTCTTCGAATTAAGATGAATGTCTGTTTACAAATGTGTACATAGACTGGACTACGACAGAGTGTCAATTATTTCTCCTATCTAACTCTATCCTAAATTCAACTTCTTCTAAGACCTCTCTACCCGAGATCTCTCTCTCTCTCTCTCTCTCTCTCAAGTCTCCTAATCACACAGCGAGGGCCCTATGAGCTTATCCTCACCATCGCCTTAGTGCTATCGCTATCTCAGTTACGTCACCATACTTCTACAGCTACATTACATAAATGAATGTCCAGACCTGACTACGATTTGGACCTGCTACAGGTAACCATTTAAGGCAACCCCAACCACTACCTGTACAAAGGCATGGCCTAACATTTACATCCTTACAACACAAAAATCTGTATTGGATTATTTCAAATTTAAAAATGGGAGGGTTGGTGCCTCTCCCTTTCTCCATTGTGTGTTTGCGTGTTGGCGCATGCATTGAGATGGAGCGATGCTCCTGCATCAGAATCAATGGGCATTGTTGCCTTTAATTTTGATTATCCCTCCATTAATTGTTTTGGAAATTATTCAACAAGTGGGAGAATGCTGGATATGTGTTGTATCCTTTGCATGCATACTTAGTTACATCTTGTTGGGGTTTTTTGGGGTTGGTCCTTGAATGAAAGGGGTCTGGGGGGAACCCACCCTCGGCTAGGTTGGAATGGAAGGCTAGTGCCCCCCCCATCTAGGGGATTAGGGGTGAAGCCCTCGAGGAAACTAAATTTGGTCTATTATGTTCGACCAAATGTTTTGACCCATTGTAATATAATCCTAATTAAGGGATTAGGGTTGGAATATAATCCAAGTTAATGGACTAAGGTTGATTGAAGCCGCAACATACTTAAATATTTGTATGGTGAATTATTGAGTTAATACAATGTGATAGAGAGAGGTGTGGCTCTCTGTTACACTAGTTTCCCTATTGAATGTTGTCCAAGGTAAATCTTGTATATACGATGTGAATGTACCATTTCTATTCATATGTTTTAGATTATGTTAGTATTTATTTTCTTGCACGTTGATCCAGGTGGATATTGGTGGCCACCCACCTATTCCACTTGGACCCTCACCATTTCTTCTTTCAGTTTTTTAGTTTTCACACAGTTTACTATTTTTAACAGTTTTTTGAGTCCTGAACTTCTGGAGCCGTTTTGAGGCCCTAAACGATGTTTTTTGAGAAAACGGGGAGCAACATGAATTATAGATCAATGTTTGTTACTCAACCAAAAGTTGTAGTCCTCGAATAGATCTTTCTAACGAGGTATGGAATGCATTAAACAAAGATCGTATGCCAAAGTTACATCCCCGGGACGTTGATGTACCAATTCACCCAAACGAGGCCCACAGTCTTGGCGTTTCATCTCCTAGGGTTAGGTCTTTGGATGTTTAGGGTTTTCCATTGTTTCTCAATAATAATAAGCTTTCGAGCCGCATTGTAACACATTTTAGAGGCCAGTAGCTGCCACATCTCTTCTCAGAGATAAGCTACCATCGCCTAGCTAATTTATTTCCATTTTGTCTGTAAGCATATTTCAGTCATTTGTTATTAATGAAATGAAGTCTTATTTCTGCCGCACCTCTGCATTTATGTGTATTTCCGTATTTCATTGTGTTCCTACATAAATCCGGATCACATGTTTTTATCAAACTCTTCAAATATCGTTACCACATTTACCAAAACCATCAACATCAGTGTATAAAATTGTGATATACCATGAATTCTAGTATCAACTAAGGTGGGATCCCGTAAATTATCTACTAGATTATGTAATCAACCCTATATAGGGTAATGACAAACAAAACCATACATATAATCTAAAAAAGTCAAAATTGATGCCATATATGATTTCGTAGAAATCTTATAACCATGCTTAGAAAAATACGCAACCAACAATTTGTTTATGAAATTAGAATACTCTCCTTCTATTAGTTGGTCCCAAATATAACTGCGATTCTTTACTAACACTAGTATAAAACTTGAGAAATCCTAAACTTTACAACGGAAATGATCCTACTATTCTTATATTTCTTTTAAACAAGGGATATAGCTGCAAAGCAACAAGTTCTTACCTAAGTTCATATCTCGATTCGTTGATAGATAGGCATAATGAAATGGTGCTAGTTAGATAAAGTCGTTGGATTTTATTTTATTTTGTTTTTTATTTTTTATTTTTCCGTTCCGTAAGGTCAAATTTTAAGTTGAGTGAATGCAATCACATTGGATTTATTTTGAAATGATTAAAGCTCATTATTTAAAATAATGCACACAACCAATTAAATCATCATCGGATAGTCAGATGGGGCATTTATCTTGGGGTTGAATCACCTCTCATGGCTCGATGCATGACCCCTGAGGGAACACCAACCCTAGGATTGTAGAAGGTGAATCAGACGACGAAGAAATTTATCGGTTAGATTGATAGGTGACCTAGACATAATTTAACCTATAGGATTGAGGGTTAATCCAATGACTGAGGTGGCAAATTCCCCAATGGAGATCTCTCCAAAACAAAATTTCCCCTATGGAAAGCAGGATGTCTCCAGCAGGTTACATCAATGAAATAGATTATTTCTGGGTTTCACAAGTGTTGATCTCGCCATGCAATGCTAATCGTCAATTTGTTTGGTTGTCGATTCGATATGTAGGAAAACAACCACAACAAAAATAATAGTTATATGGTATTATATATATTATATGTAAAAATTTAATGGGCCATCTTCTCCACCTTACAAACCACCTCGAAACTCCATGAAGTGGTACAACAAAACTACCAACATGAAAACATGAAGCTCCGAGACTCATAAGAGAAACAAGGATGCTAAGTATATAAAATAATATATCACCGTTGCAGTTTGGAAGAGACAATTATCATGTTTCCCTTTGAATTATAATGGCCTTCAGAGGAAAGTGTGTGTTCATGCCACTTTCGGCGACTACTCTTTCCATTTTGGCATGTTATATTTTACCATGAATGCCACTTTGCATTGGTAGTATATGAAAAATTTGACAGTGGACACGCTGAAGAATAAGATCATATTAATTTTACTATAATTTATAATAAAAAACATGAACATGATGCACAAAAATTTAAAATGACTGGCATCAAGTCACACTTGAGCGAACTCATGAACACATGGAACATAAAAGCACAATGGCCCTAGAATTTTTTTAATATTAGTCTTTTTATTTTAAAAAAGCTGATCACAAACTTTTAGAAGATCTAAATATTAATCATTTAACACTGAAAAAAAACACTAACATAGTGGAAGGGTTTATGCAATGTGCTTGGCATTCAAAACCGATTTAGCACGCCACTTGTCATATTTGTTCCTGGATGGATAGAGTGTGGAGGAAGACATGACGTCTCTTCTTAAGGACTGGACCATGGCAGAACTTCCACTGAACCCCGAAGCTTAGAAGAGAGCCAAGTTCAGGCGCTAGTGCGTAGATCTCCCAGCTTTGGTGGAAGAGAACAAGCTAGCCTTCTCTAGATTTAGCAGGAGAACATATGGCATAGAAAACAATGCCTTCGATATGATCATTTACTATAGCACTAACATCTGCTACAGATACAATGATACCCCCAAATCCATTGGAAAATGGTTGGTTTGTAGTGAATTTTCCTGAAAAACGACTTCACAAGTACTAGTTTTCAGAGGAGACTGGGAATCTCAAGGACTTTTGATCATTGCGAGCAAAAGGAGTGTCCTTGATGACAGGTAGCAATTTCTTAGTGAGAAAGCATGCAATCATTTTGGTTTTGGCTTTCCTCATTAATGAGAAAATTCAGGTCACCCAAGATCGATTCCTAGTTCAAGAATGGGGGCCCTGGATTCCATAATGACTGGTTATTGGTACCAAAATAGAGGAAAAAGTAAAGGAACTCTTGGCCTGCTGCAACAAACCCCAATTCTCACAAACCAGATCCATAGAAACCAATTCCACAATGCCATTGGGAGTTGGAATACATACAAGAGGGGAAGGGAGTGAAACCTTCATTATATTCAAGTTCCGTGGCCCTTCGTTCATCTTAGGTAAGGATATTTATCTACCTCCTTTCCAAGTGATATCTCCATTAGCATTTTAGGTTTCTCCATTAACATTTTAGGTTCTTTTATCACATTTTTTCTGTGATGTAGGCAGGAATGAGAAGACCACTATCACTTGAAGCATGGACAAAGCATAGACGAGTGTCCTTGTTGGAGTATGGTGGCAACTTAACCAAGTTTGCATGACACACCCCATCCTTACTGCAACAATGTTAGTTTCTCGACTGTAGACTGCCAAAGCCTTCACTGTATATTGTCAAAGCATTCATTGTAAAATTTTGATTTTTAAATGATTAGTTAATACAAACAATTAGCAAAAAAAATATTGCATATTCAGGGAATTTAAGTCCAATCAGACATCATTTAACCAATAACAAATTCAATATTACAAATTTCATAAATATAGAAATAAATTTGTTTTTCAAAATAAATCAAATTAATATAGTCTTTCAACGAAACTTTGGATAAAAGTTGTTGAGGTGAGTGAAATAATAAGCGGTAAGAGGATTTTGAACAAAAATGCATCAATTAATGTATCAAAATGGACTAAATAACAATCAAAAGATATTGACCGCGAGGCGAAAGTTATAGTCCCTGCCAACCGAAGGGAAATGACTTAAAAGACCTAATATATTTGATACTAACAACTTCAACTATTAAAGACAACATAGATTTAACATCTTATCCCCATATTAAATTAGTGCAAGTCCAACCCTTTCCTCCTCATATATGGTAAAGACTTGTTGGATTGGTATACGTCACAATTTAAATATAGTTGTGAATCTATGAATCAACTAGAAGTTATGATTCAAAAGTTAGGAAAACTTGGTATTGCTAGATGTACTACTATATGTTGCAAAAGTACCAAAAGTACTAGAGCAAAAACGGGCTTTTAAGTGATTCACTCTCTCATCAATATAACAAATTGGTAGAGATTTTTCTAGGAAAAAATTAGCCCAATTATATTAAGGATATATAATTTTTTTTTTTCTCGAATCTTTTCATATAGGAGATTCCTTCTACAACATCTTTTTCAAAAAGATACCACCATAAATAAAGTCCCAATATAGAAGTGCCAATACAAAGCACCGATCACACCAAAACGGTGATGCAAAAAAGGAAATTGAAGTTACATATAAGCTGTATAACTATGCATCAAACCGAAGATTCCAACAACAACAATATCTAATAACAAAAACCAAAATAGGACAGTAACATAAATCTCCAAAGTTCTAGTGGACCCTGAATTGCATTCTAGGCCCCTCCACTCCACTGATCCAATGATGACAGTGAATAAATCCTTCACTAACTTCCAGTGCCAACTTAGATTGTTTATCAGCTTCCACATTGTATTCTATGAAAATATGCTGATATTTTATAGACCTAAAAGTGCTTGTTAATTATTTTATCCTAATTTTCCACCCTTCCAATGCTACAACCTTGAGTCTGCCCTTGTTTAATATCCAATCTAAGACTACTTTTGAATCGCCCAACACCTGGATATTTGTAATAGTTAACTTTTTTGCTAGCGTGAAGGTTGCCCATGCACTGAGAAGCTCCGCTTTGGTATTTGATCCATTACCACAATTAAAAGTCCACTTATACTCTTCTGCTTCAGAGATTTTAATGATCCCACCTGCTCCACACTTGCTACCCTCCTTCTGAGCTGCCCCATCAAACCAGGCAAGTGCCTCAATACTGTTATGTGAAATCAAAGGTGCTCGAGGCATTCTAACTTTTTTTTTTTTGTGGGTTTAAAATTAAGAAATGCCTTCGTCTTGTAGATCACAATCATAATAGATGGATTGGAATCTTCGAAGAGTGCTTTATTTTTTTCATGCCAAATATCCCAACAGATATAATCTGGGAATTGTGGGGACGCTGAAGTGTTCTCTATCCAATACTTTATGCCTTCCACCAGATTTGTTCCATACCAGCCACACTTAAGATTAAACTCAAGTATCAATGTATCCCAAACCTGTCTAGTAAAAGTGTAGGAAATGAAAAGGTGGGTGATAGATTTTGAATCCCCCCTACAAAGACGGCATCTCCCAGGTCCTACCCAACCCCTTCTTTGTAATGATTCCCAGGTAAGAATTTTTCCTCTCATTGCTAGCCACATAAACAGTTTTATTTTTAATGGCACCCTCCACTTCCATATATTTTTTTGCCAGGTTTCCACCTTGTTAAGTGTTTTTGATTCAATGATGGTCATATGAAAATTCTTCACTGATGGAACGCCCGATGCATTCCCTCCTACCCACCTTAAACAATCCTCTTTCCCTATGATGATAGCACCCAAGTCGATGAGGGCTGTTCTAAATAGTTTCCATTCCTTTTCCAGTGCACCTTTAAGTCCCAACTCCCTACTGCCAAGCCAATTAAAGGTGGACGACTGGTCTACTATGGGCGGATAAATCTAAGCAAGTTTCTCAACATTTCTGAGTTGTAATTCATTTAAAAGAATTTGAGATAGATAGGACAAATTTACCATACCAAGGATACGGTCCTTTCTTAAGGCAATTTGAGTGCCATTCCCCAGAATCCAATACAGACCATGAGTAATAAGATGTATCGCTTTTATCAGTCCACTCCAAATTCTAGATGCCCCAAGTTTCATAAAAGTGGAAGATTTGAGCCAGTTTATAACTGAAGTTCCGTGAAGATACTTGTTAGAAATGACTCTATGCTAGATCCCTTGCTTTGTTAAGACTCTCCAAAGAGTATTCGCAGCCAAAGAGGTACTGAAATAAAAAATATTTCGAATACCCCAGCCCCCATAGGATTTGGGAAGCGCTAAAAGGTCCCACCGACACAAATGAAGATGGTTAGAATCATTAGTTCTATGCCAAAGAAAATTAAACATCAACTTTTTCAATTCCTTCAGAACATAAATAGGGACCACTACCAGAGACAACCAATAAATTGGTTGACTCTCCAATGCTGCCTTTAAAAGTGTGAATCTGCCACCTAGTGATAACCATATGAAACACCAATTACTTATCTTTTTTTCTACTTTTTTGATCAACCAACTCCATTCCTCTTTACGTTGATAACCATCTTTAATAAAGAAACCTAGATACTTGAATCCCTGCTCCAACTCCATAAAATTATAAGGGAAAAGTTACTTGAATGGAAGCAAATCCAAATCCGATAGAACTGCTTAATGAAAAGTAGATTTAGAAGCATTAATAGTGAGACTCGAGGATGAATAAAACCATTTAAGAATCTTATCGATTTCCCACCATTTCTGCACATTTTCATTAGTCATAATGACCACATCATCAACAAAGATAATATGTAAGATATTTAATGATCTTGAGACTTTTATACCGATCAATCTTCCATCATTTTGGTTGTCTTTCAGCAACAGACTCAAACCTTCCATAACTAGGATAAATAAAAGCGGGGAAAGTGGACAACCTTGTCTAATACCCCACCCACTCTTTAAAAAATCAGTAGCCTCCCCATTAATCAGCACTGCAAAAGTGGATGATATCACACAACTCATAATCCATTGTGTCATATTATATCCCAATCCTATCTGGAGAAGGATCATTCTGAGCATGTCCCAATTAATACAATCATATGCGTTTTGTAAATCCAATTTTAATACCAAGGATTTGGATTTTTTCTTTTTAATACTATGGATAACTTCACGTACAGTACCAATTGCATCTTGTATCTTCCTTCCATGAAGAAAGACCAACTGTTCCTCCGACAGGGCCTTTGATAGAAAACGTTTTATCCGATCTTCTATTATCTTGGAGATAATTTTATAACTTAGGTTACACAACGATATTGGTCTGAAGTCTCCAAATTGGTTGGGTTTGTTGACTTTAGGAATTAGTGTGATAAAAGTAGATTTCAATGCACCAGGAATAATACCTTTTTTCCTGGACTCTTCAACCATATCCAACAGATCATCCCCCACAATTTTGAAATGTGCTTAAAAAACTCCACAGTCCATCCATCTGGACCCGGACTCTTGTCCACTTTAATTTTTTTTATAACCTTCTGCAATTCCTCTTTATCAACTGGCTTGTAAAGAGCCTCTACTTCAGATTCTTCAATCATTCTGGGAAAAAACGATGCCACCCTAACCTGTTCTGAAATTGATACTCCATGTTTCTCCTTATAAAAATCCTTAAAATGATTTAATGCTACTGTTTTTATCTGCTCCTGCCCCCTGAACACAAGGTCTTGGTCACCATGTATTTCCCACAGATACTTTGAATTTCTTCTAAAGCTCGCGTATTTGTGGAAAAATTTTGAATTATGGTCACCACTCTTGATCCAAGTCACTCGACTGCGCTGTCGCCAAATCTCTTCCGATTCCTTTAGTAAGGAATTCCTTTCCTTCTCCAGATATTCTAATGACATCTCCAGCATGGAAGAGCTCCAACCCTCCTCCAAATTCTTGATCCTATATGTGATCTCCTGTTCCAGATTGGTCAGTCGGGCCGATTTGGATTTCTGAATAATCTTCTACCATCTTTTTGTAACAATTTTTAGGTCTTTGAGTTTACAAACCAAACGCTTTTGTTTCCCTTCCTCAGTAAGGTATTTAGGATCTCTCCACACCTTCTGTAAGAGTAAAGAGAAATCAATCTCCAAAGACCACATTGGATTGAACTTGAAGGGGAAATCTTTAAACACCGGTGGAAGATCTAATTGGAGGAGGATTGATGCATGGTCGGATATGAAAGGGTATTCCACCCAGGCTCTGTAAATACCAATCGCCTCAATAAGGTCATCCAACAGTAATGCTCTATCTAGTCTTTTGGCTACAGACTATGTCCCCGAATGACCATTTCGCCAGGTAGGCACTCTTTTCCCTGGGACCACGTCGATCAACTTCTTAGTAAGAAAATGATTATTGAAAAATAAAACCATGTTACCCAATAAAAAATTGCCTCCCCATATTTCATCAGAAGATAATGTCAGGTTAAGATCACTAGCAATGATAAGATTCTTAATGTTTAACAATCCAGAAGAGGCCAACTTCTCCCAGAAATGCTTGCGCTCCGAACATGGACCGTAAACATTCAATAAGTTTAACTATCTCTGGCTTTCTAAACAGTAAATTGAAACAAAACTTTGTAAGTCCTTGTGATTGTTGTCTTCACCCATGGAGTGAGCCTCATCGAAACCAATACACTATGTCTCCAAAGACAAGTCTGGTTCACTATAAAACTAATTTGAATCATCTTGAGGCAGCTCCGCTACAATTATGCCTTTACAATCTCTTCTAAGATGTGCTATACTCCAACAGTAGCTGCACCTAAACAGGATGCCAAGGTAATCCAAGTTTTGACGAAAATGTAAACCCCTCCATCAACTGTCTAAAGATTCCGGCAAACCTTGGTGAATATCCATTTCTACTAGAACCTTACACACTTTGCGAGCAAGAGCATCGAGATTCACTCTATCCACCATTAAGAAATTACCTAGTGAATTTCCTATCCCCAACAATGCCCCCTCATTTCAAAAAAATAGAGGGAGGCTCGGTAATAAGACCCAGAGATGACATAAAGAGAAATAATCTGTATCAGGATTAAACACAACCCTCCATGTTTTAAGCATTAGACTGTTAGTGCCATCAACCCACGTTCCTACTAATAGAAGTGCTACATCCTCTGGGCATTTTCACAAAAAAGAAAACCAACCTTTAGTTAGGAAGAAAACCTTCGGGACATATCCAATGACAGGTGACCATGTCTGTTCAATCCATACAAAACATTTCTCCACATTCAAATTGCTGTAAGCAAATCTACCCACCATCCCACAAAGTGCCAACCGGCAAGTGTCCTCCAGGCCAATATCTGAGCCTAGGGCCATTCTTTTTATCGGGTTTTTAGCCACCCACTGCCTTCAATCCTTTGGTGAATGAGTTGTTCTCTTGTTCTTATGGCTTGAGGTTAAGAAGGTCGAGCTTCCTTCCCCTTTCTGTGCGATACACCTTGACACCCACAAGGTCTCTCCACTCACAGTATTAGCACCATACCGTCTTAATGTATCGCCACAAGACTGTATGAACGTATCCAATGTAGGTGCCAATCTTGAGCAGTAATTGCTAGAAGGTCTCTGTTCAGAGGGCTTTAGAATGCTAGCAAGTCTAACTGGAGGAGTACTAAGTGAAGTCCCTCCAAATGAGTCTGGGGTAATACTAGCCACCTGCCATAAGGAGTCCTCTGACTCATTTAATAGTGCATTAACTTCTTTATTAATCACCTCCATTCGACTGAGTTCCATATGGACTCCACTAAAAATCACGCAAAAACTAATGAACGCGATCAACGGAGGATAGTGGCCCCGAATTCCAAGGAAGTAATAGTAGTAAATGTCAAGACCTCCACAGAGGCTAAACGGTGAACCACCTGTAATCAATGTACCAGAGACTTCTACAAAAAAGTAATAAGACAAGACTATCATAATAGTTACCCAAAAGGGTAACTCAGCCACCGGTGAAAAGGGAGACCCAGAGTTTAACCTCAGAATAGTTACAAGACTAACCGCTAAATGCCAAAAGCTACGCCAAATTAGTGGAAGCGGTAGCTAAGGCATTCAAAATCCTCCTACAAGGTCAGTACTCCATGACAAAGTGAAAAAATACCTACCCAATGGGAAGAAAAGGAGAGCTAACTTAGTCACAACCGAGAAAACACACTTCAATAACTTGGCTATCCAGTTCCTAATTCTGGTAATCCACCATGATAACCAAAACAAAACAGTAAGAAATTGCTAAATCGGGGATCCCGCCAAAAGCCAATTTCAAACTCCATCAGCTCCCCCTCCCGCACCTGAGAATACCAAACCTTGAAATTATGAATTGATTAAGGAAAGAGATAACTTGATATTCATTAATTTTCTTGAGAGGAATTGCTTCATTTCATATTTTATAATAGTATGTAGAAATTAAAATATACTTGCGAAGATGTGAAGAGATTGGTAGAGACTTAATGGATTGGTATACGTCACAATTTAAATATAGTTGTGAATATACAAATCAACTAGAATTTATGATTCAAAAGTTACGAAAACTTGGTATTGCTAGATGTACGACTATATGTTGCAGAAGTAACAAAAGTACTAGAATAAAAATGGGCTTTTAAGTGATTCACTCTCTCACCAACATAAAAAATTCGTGGTTGTTGGCTAGCCATGGGAATTTTAGCTTATTCTTAACACAAATTATTTGTCCACATTTTCTTAAGTAAAAAATCCATCCAAACCACAATCTGGGATGTCCATTGTATAAAAGTCTTTACCACGCAATTTAACAAGTGATCCATCTTCTTAACAAAATCTGAGGTACCATGAAAATGTAACTAAATAACTTTTGATCAATACAATTAGGGATTGTGTTCTTCATATTACAACAAGTATCAACATCTGATATGTCATTAGTGAAATAGCCATTATTTTCATAATCCCCCTAAGTTTCTAAAATAAGATTGATTAAGACATTGTAAGATATGTCATTAGTCAAATAACCATCATTTTCATAATCCCCCTAAGTTTCTAAAATAAGATTGATTAAGACATTGCAAGAGAATGTAAATATTCACTTCATCAAGATCAAGAACACTGCTCAAGGGTATATAGAAAAATTTCACATACCATGAAAACTATCTTTGAAATGCATTTATTCTCAATAGATGGCTGGATGAAGGTAATAGGGTGAATCCATGAATAGGTGTCCCACTTTTTAGTGAAATGTGGTAGTGAAAATTTTAGATTTTACATATTTTTTAAATTGAATCCTTTAAAACTCATATACGTGTTGTGAATTTTGAATTTTAAAAGTTAACAAGTGACTTTTGTTCTCAACACCTAACTCACTGTTCAATGTATAATACATATTGCAATGGTGCATGCTTATTTGTTTTTGATTTTTTTTGGAAAATTATAATTTTTTATTTTATTTTTTGATTTTGACAAATTAATATTTGAATCACATTTTATACACCTTTGTGTCCCCAATTTTTTTTTTCACTTGTTAATGTAAAATGAAGAACCAAAAATACACTTTTGAAGCAGAAACATCCACATAGTGCACACATTTTCTTAATATTTTTTTGGTTGTGTAGTTTTTAAGATACATATTTTTCTATGGGGCCTTGACTAATCGAGAGGATAAAAATTGAGTAAGTTTTAAATTTTAGAAATAGATAAATATGAAATAAAAAATGACAAAATGATATGTCGTTGGATAGAGAATTCAATGATGAATCTATATGCACTAA